>BQNB010000143.1:147797-206446 GCA_026074375.1 Tanacetum coccineum | reverse complement strand
TCGTTCTCTTGTATCTATTGCTGTGTATTACGAAGTAACACCCCATTTGGTATTCCGTTGCGTTGTAAATGATTTTTAGAGGTGTTACACTCACTAATAGACTCATTCACATCTACAAAATCATCTAGACTAGGATAAACTAAATCAGATTTTGGTAGCATAAAATTCCTAGTATAGGGAGGTGGGACAGCATTATACCCTAATCCTGTTTTACACTTGTCTATTATCTGACTGTCTAGAAGTTTACTTAGGCTTTTTGATGAATTTTCAAATTTTTGTACTGTAAGTTGAACCTCATATTTTTCTTTTATAGCTAACTCCTAATTTCCTTTTTAAAGCTTTGTACGATCTAATCACTTTAAATAGAATTCCACGTTTTAAGAGTTTTATATCTATCCTCATACACATACTCATTTTTTTCTTAAAGACTAACAGTACTACTTCTCAGATTCTAAACCATGTTTATAGGAGACCACATTACCTAGCGGTCTTATAGTCGTTAACTAATTGTTTATTTGTTCTTTTAGAATCTTTTAACACATTCTAAACAAGATAAACAACAATTGAGTCATTATATACCTCAGAGTTTGTAGAAGAAACTTGAACTTGTTGAGAATAAGCCATAAGAGCAAAATTTGGTTAGACCTTCCTTCTAGCTTTTGGTCACTCCAATTGATCTAAAGAGCCATCACTCTAAGATACTAAGGCATTTGAAAGGTAGTTTCTCTTCACCTGTACAGAGTCCTTCTTGTTAGGCTCATTGTTCCTGTTGTCCTTAATGCCTCGGGTCCCTAGCACTCCCTATTGCAAAGTGTCCTTGTCATATGGCATTGAAACACTCAACCTTGCGAACTTTTGTCAAACCCCAATTCTTTCTTTGTTGGCCATGTCCAGCTTCCTTCTAGTATTCTTTAGGAATCTTCTTGCCCTCATAGTCAGCATAGCAATGTTCTACCTCAAATCCATATCTTCTAGATCATCAGGATTGAATTGTATAGGATCTTTATACAAATCTAGCTGTGGAATACTTGTTGACTACAAAAAGAATAACTCATAACATCACTAACTCAAATATTCAACAGTTTGTTGACATCAACAACATTCCTCAGTGCTAGCAGTGTTAACATCCCTAAGTAGTATTAACTTGTCTTACCCCCCCCCCTAGTTGCACTGTTAGTGCTGCTAGTGGACAGAAAGCTACATTTATTGCTAAGATTTTGTGGATGAGTTAGGTGTCCCATACCTCTAATTCATAAGCCTTTGGGTTTTGAATAGAGGTCATTCCAAACTAGTGCCCTCAATCTCTGTTTGTCCTCATACAAAAGAGTTATGCAAAGTCCCTATTCTTGTGAACAAACTTCTCAAGAAACTTTGATTGATGTCTTCCTTGAGGGATAACTTCACCATGCCTCTCCAGTTACTAATTATCTTTTGAATCCTTTCATAGTTTACTTTATCACTTCTGTGCTGGATGCAACAAAGTTTTCATATTGCTGCTTCAGAAGATTTTTCTGAGTTTTCTTTGTAGCACTATTACCTCCATATCTGTTCTCAATAGCCTGCATCAGTGTCTTAGCATCCTTGTATGAGTTGAACTTTAATTGATGCTCATTAGGCAAGTCCATCAACAAAGTGCTTATTGCCTTCAACTTTGCCCTTCATTGTGCCTTCTCTTTAACACTTGTAGGAGGGATAACAGTCTCCTTACCATTAACAGTTTTTGTTACTATGGGTGCATTATCATTTTCTACAATCTCTAGCGGGAAAATTTGCCGCCAGGAGTTTCGTTACAATTTTTTATGTTGAATTTTAATAAATAGTTTCCCGGGCGACATGTCACCCGGGAAAGAAACCAACGTTAATTAACCCTAATTACCACGCTTAAACATTCAACCGAATTAAAAAAAAATTGTAAAGTTTTCCCGGGCGACATGTCGCCTGGGAAAATCTAACCAAACTTTGACTAAAAAGTCTATGAGAATTGTTGCCACGTCGAACGGTTTTTTGTCGTTTAGTGTGCTTTCCCGGGCGACATATATCGCTCGGGAAAACTTGGTCACATGTTCTCTAATAATAACTTTTCCTTTGAATGCATTATATTGATTTCAGCATCATAAATTTTATTTTGTGACTTTGTTACTAAAATTATTATTCCGTATTTAAGAAGCCCTTGATTATCAGGGGGTTTTTATTTTTATTTTGTATGTATTGCTTTACATTTTTGTTTTGCACAACTTGACTTTTACGTTGCAATCTATTAAGTATGTCTACATACATAATTTTATGGTATATATGATAGTTTGTTAATTTTTAGAAAAAATAATTTGTATGCAAAAAATTTACACCTAAAAATAGACATAAAGATGTGATTGGTTAATTTAAAAAATTGATTGGTGAGAAATGATGAAAGAGAAAATGTGTATTACACTTGTCAAAAAATAAGTGGTGTAGGTCTATTGTTAGGTCTTATTGTTAGGCCTAAATATCATAACTCTAATTTTTATTTTGAAAAATCATGATAATCACCTGTCATAGATTCTTAAATCTGTTTCATGAGTTGGGGTTTTATTGTTAGTGAGAATGTATAAACAAAGTGCCCCTAATTTCAAAAGAAAGAAAAACTTAACTTTCATACATTTATATCGGTTCTGATATATTGGTCAATACGACCTTGATCTTTCTTTTTTTTGCATAATAAAAATAATTATATTTATAATAATTTATTATTTACGTACGTAATGTTGAAAGGAAAACGAGCAACAAGTTGTGTCGCTAACCCTTTTTGTAATGCAAACTAATGGTAGAAATACTTTGGAAGTCACTTTTTGTCCAAAAATAGTAAAATGGTAGAAATACTTTGAAAGCCATTGTTGGATCGTTTACTGAATAGATCTTAACCTTTAGCTTGTAAATGGTTTGTTTATTTAGATAATTCTAAAGCAACAATAATGAAACACTGATTTGAGCACTATTGATTATGCGGAAACTAATCAATAATGCTAAGAAGAACAGTATTAAGACTCACAAAAGAACTTTATATTATAACTTGAATTTCCCTAGGTTACAGATTACAAAACTATGATTGCTAAAATGATCTCTATTGATCTGTGTAGAACTATATCTACTAACTATGCCTAGGGTTTCTTTTATAGACTAAGAAAACCCCAATGGGCTTTACAAAACGCGTACAAAGATCATGCATATCCTTTCCTAAGATATCTCATGCATAACTCATAAACGGTACTAACTATTTTATACTAACGGTACTAACTATCTGATCAGTACTAACATTTTGTACTGTCAGTACAAATTACAACAAGCGGTACTAACTAATATAACTAACGGTACTAAGTCAGGAATGCATAATTCCTAACAATCCTCCCCTAAACATGATTGTTGAACTTGTTTAACTTTATATTTCTTTAGTGTAAACATCTTGTAGACCAGGAGGATGTATCCAAACACTTCTATTCTTCAAATCTTCATTTTGATGAACTTGATCAGTATCAACTCTACAACCTTGATTTTCTTTAAGCTTCCCTTCTTTATCAGCAACACAGCAAATCCAACTAAGTTGGCTTTGTAGTTTTTGGCAAACTACCAGCCATTAACGGATTTGATATTCCTTTACCAGTAGCCGTTTGCTCTGGGATAGCCAATTCTTCATTGTAAACAACAAGGTGAATTGATAACCTTATAGTTTTGAGTAAACTATCAACTATCAACGGATTTGATTTGTCTTTACCAAAAGCCGTTTGCTTTTGGACTAGTCAATGCTTCATTGCCATAACATGGTGCATTGATAACCATATAGTTTTTAGCAAACTATCAGCTATCAACAGATTTGATTAGTCTTTACCAGGAACTGTTTGATCCTGGACTAGCCAACTCTTTACTGTGAAGCAAGGTGAGTTGAGAACCATACAATTTTTGGTAAATTGTCAACCATAAACGGATTTGAGAAGTCTTTACCACAAGCCGTTTGCTTATGGACTAGCCAGTTCTTATGTTTGTTAAACATGGTGAACTGATGACCATTTGTTGTGTGGTTTTACAACCAACACTCAAAGATCCTCCTCATTTCCATCAGAGTCTTCAGGTTCCAACTCTGCAATTAGCTTTTTGACAAATCTAATCAACTCCAATGCCATAGTACTGTCTTCTTCAGATTCCAACTTCAATTCTAGCATTTGCAACATTACTTTCCTTCTCAAATGATTTTTTTTCTCTACTAGCATATGAATGACCAATCATGTATCAGTCATCAAAGTATGTACCCCTAAAGATCTATGTAGCTTCTAACTTACTACATTCCAATCCTGCTGTGTATTCCAAAACTCATCTTCATCATTTGGATTGAACATTATCATCAAATCTCCCCAAAGTACTCTATCAAAACCTTTAGGTACCTCATTTTGATATATGTCCATCACAAGTTTGTATACAGCATTTAAATCCTCTCTATCAAATATTGAAAGCACTCTTATCAGGGTACTAAAGTATATTCTTTGTCCATTGCTTCTAATTACCACATTTAGATTAATTACTTATAAACCTTTAGTTTCATCAAACTGTGGTTTAATCCCAAGATTCTCAGTTGTCCATTCTTTGATAGGATACTTTCTGTCAAGTATTTCATAATCCACCTCCTTGTCCTCATCTGGAGCTATTGTTAAGCATAACTTCAGCTCATCATTCTCTTTCTCATCCTCAGAATTACCATGTTTGAATCTTCTTTTCCTTGACTTCATCTTTTTCCTTGTGCCAAGCTTTCTCTTCCTGGTACCTGCTTCTTCTTTGCTTTTCTCCTTAATACTGTCAGCTTTCTTTGTACCAGCAGCTTTCTTATTCAGTTCTCTTATTATCCTTTCATCCTCAGCAGAACCAATAGCAACAAAGTTTTCATCAGAATTTTTTACCTTTGCATACAAAACTTGTATTTTTTCAAAATTTTTGTTCTTCAAATTAGAATGCTTCCTTCCTCCTGCTTCAAATATGTCATCATTTGATTTCTTAACTGAGTTCTTGTAGGTGGTCTACTTCTGATTTCAGTAGCTCTTTGTTGTGCAAGAAACCTCCTTTGAGCAGTAATAGTATCATGAAGCAATTTGACTCTCTCTTCAATTGTGAACTTTTCTCTCTCTTCTTCTTGAAGCTTCTCAGCAAGAATCTTGTCTGCATTAAGTCTTGCTTGAATAAAGTCATACTCATTGGTGAATGCAGCTTTAGTAGCTTCTTCCTCAGCCAACTTCTTCTTCTCCTCTTCTGCTTCCCATTCCTCCTGAACCTTTCTGGCTATTTCTTCATCATTAGCAAGCTGAGCAAACTTTCTTTCAGCTTCATTTACACCTTCTGATTCAGCATCTGATTCAGCTTTTTCCTCAAGAACTTTCTTGCCTTTGTCTTTAGGATCAATCTTTGGAAGTGGCTTCAAAGTTAAGATTGACCTTTCAGTTGTAGTTCTTGGTCTATCAGTATCTTTAATCTCTTTAATCTCAAATCCTTTTTGCTTAGTCTTATTTTGGCTCATGGTAACCAGAAATTGAGCAATAGTTTCATCATCTCTGAAAACAGTTGTAGGAGCAGCACTTTCATCTGAATTTCCATCTTTTGGCTCAGCAGTACCTTCATTTGGCTTGTCGGTACTAACTTTTAGCTTGTCGGTACTAACTTGATCTTCAGTACTTACTCTTGTTTCTTCACTGTCCTTCACTATCCCCTCATCATGAGCATCCTCAGTCTCCATGTAATCCATTGCATCATCAAGATCATCAAAAGTTGGATCTTTATGCACTGTTGGTTCAGATTTGGCAGGTTTCCTCCCTTGTTTTGATACAGACTCCTTCTGCATCAACTTTGTATTCAAAGTCTTCTTCCTTACCAATCTTTTCTTTATGGAGACACTCTTGATTCAAGCATTATGGTGTGAGATAACAGGTTTAGCCTTTTTCTTTAGCTGCTTGATCTGAGCCTTCAAATCTTTAATTTGTGCAGCTTGAGTTGTAACCTGTTTACACAAGGAAACACAAAGATCATGCACACTTTGGAGTGTCAGGCCATCCTCATTCCCTGATAGGGATCTATCACTGGATAACTGACCTCCATGATTCCCACTAGAACCTTCTGGAATGGAGTCAGGAATTGGGTTAGAAGAAGAAGGTCTGGGGAATGGGTCAGGTTGTGGCTCAGACTGGTCTTCACTTGGGTGAGTAGGAGAAGGTGTGGGTTGGGTTTCAGATGGTCTTTCTGAAACTGCACCTTCATCCTCTGTTGGTTGAGCCAACATAGAAGGAAATAAAGGGGTCACATTCCTAGAATTTTTTGTTACCCTTTTTAACCATAAAAGAGAAAACCTTAGTAATCAAAGCATTAATATGGAAGTGGTCTAAGGGGACATGCACATTCTTGAGTTGGTTAGTCAAAAATACTAGAATAAACCTTGGGTACATGATAAACTTCTTCTTTGCATCCAAATGCCTTATCCTACCATTAAAAATTAGTTTTGAAAAGTTATAAACTTGATTAGTGGCCAAACATATTACAGCAGTTGCAATATTAGTAGGTATTTGATCCCAAGATGTGCTTTTTGAGCTTAAACAGTGGATGGTGGTATGAAACAAAAAATTCCATTGAGGAGAAAAGAGTCCTTTATTAAAAGTAAGTGTATTCAAATCTCCCTCATACCCCCATTAATTGAATGGTATCAAATATAGCCTGGTTTGGTAACACATCAATCCCAGCAGCATCATTAAATTAAAGATCACTTCTAATTGATGCTTCTGAGATTGAGACAGGCTTGCCAGCAACTGTAGCAGTAATATACCTAACATTGTTGATTGTTTTGGATTAAGCAGTCATCCAAAACTGTTCAACAAACGTAGTAGAGACAACAAGACTTACAGTGAGAGCATAGTAAATTGAGTTGCGTGTAAGGAAGTCTATGATCTCATGAAATTCATCATTCCCATCAGTCTTTTCTAAGTAGGCGACCATGTTGTGCTTAGGACAGGATTCAAGAGTTGCCATAGTCGATGAATTGATGGTTGTCGGTGATGAAAAGATTAGGGTTGTTAAACGAGAGCGATTAATAGATATTAGGTGAAGATAGTGTGCAATTAAGATGAGTTTATATAGGTTGAGCAAACCCAAGATCAAAGAAATGGTGCAATTTACACTTTAGACCCCTAGCGGTATTTTCTCCAACGGCTATTCAGCGGCACAAACTTTGCCCAACGGTACTAACTTTAAGCCTGGCGGTACTAACTTTTTGGTTATCAAAATTAACCAAAACCAGTAGCACTAACTAACTTACTACCATATGAAGAGCCCTAAAAAAACAAACCAAACTGCATTACATAACTTTGCACTTAATTCAAACACCATAATCATCTGTAGATATCTTCGAGCAGTACTAAGTAAGCCTAGCGGTATTAATTCTGGTACTAGCAGTACAAAGTTTCTGCAGCAATATGAACTAAGCTTAGTACCACATCTAACCTTGAATCCTTATGCCAAAGAGTATAGTGAACCTTAAATGAGTATCATAGCCATATCCTATTCTTGGAATTCATCTACAAACTATACAACAAATATCTTGCCTCCCCTTAATTGTGGTTACAAATTTAACATCCCAATGCTAACCACCAAAAAGTTAAATCTTGTGACATCAAATCCTTTGGTGAGAAGGTCTGCAACATTAGAGTCTGTGTGAATCTTGATAACTTCTATCAGTCTTTTCTCATAGCAATCTCTGATAAAATGAAATCGAATTTCGATATGCTTGGTCCTAGAATGAGCAACAGGATTCTTGATAACACTTATAGTGCTCTCATTATCAATATGGATTCTGGTGTTCATGAAATTAAAACCATAATCCATCATCTGATTCTGTATCCATAGTACTTGCCCACAACAGTTAGCAGCTACAACATATTTTGCCTCAATAGTAGAATTTGCCACAATAGTCTGCTTCTTGCATTGCCAAGATATCAATCTTTTACCAAGAAATTGACAGCCACCTGTTGTTGATTTTTTGTCAAGGCTGACTCCTCCATAGTCACTGTCTGAGAAAGCTTCTAGTTCAAAAGGTGAATCCCTAGGATACCATAAACCTAATTTGGGTTGATGTTTGAGGTATCTAAAAATCCTTTTTACTGCATTTAAGTGTGAAGCTTTTGGAGTGACTTGAAATCTAGCACAAGCACAAACAGCAAACATGATGTCTGGCCTTGATGCAGTCAAATACATCAAGGAACCAATCATAGATCTGTAGACATGTACATCCACATCTTCACCATCTTCATCCTTGACTAGTGGCTTATTATACTCAATATGAGAAGTAGCTGTTCTGATAGACCAAAAATCAAACTTCTTAAGGATGTCAGCTACATACTTGTCCTAACTAATAAAGATTCCATCAGGTTGTTGCTTCACTTGAAGTCCCAAAAATAAAGTAAGTTCACCCATGGAGCTCATTTGGAACCTTTGGTGCATACAGTCTTCAAACTCAGTACACATAGACTTCTTTGTAGAGCCAAAAATAATATCATCCACATACACTTGGACTAACATAATGTCACTTTTATTCTTCTTGATAAATAATGTTTTGTCTGTGATACCTCTCCTGAAACCATTTTTCATCAGAAAAGAAGAAAGTGTCTCATACCAAGCTCTAAGGGCTTGATGAAGACCATAAAGAGCTTTGATCACCTTATAGACTTTGTTTGGATGAGCAGGATCAACAAAGCCTGGAGGTTGATGGACATACACCTCCTCTTCAATAGTGCCATAGAGAAATGCACTTTTAACATCCATTTGGTAGACAGTAAATCCCATGTATGATGCAAAGGCTAAAAATAACCTGATTGCCTCTATCCTGGCAACAGGTGCAAAAACCTCATCATAATCTATTCCTTCCTCCTGTCTAAACCCTTGTGCTACAAGCCTGGCTTTGTTTTTCACAACAATACTTCTCTCATCCCTTTTATTCTTGAAGACCCACTTTGTGCCAATTGCCTTTTTCCCAGATGGCAAATCAACAAGTATCCAAACCTTCTGTAATTTGAACTGCAGCAATTCCTCTTGCATTGCTTCAACCCAGCTTTCATCTTGTAAGGCTTGTGATATATTCTTGGGTTCTTCTTGGGAGAGAAAGCATGCTAACAAACAGTTCTGATGATCTTTGTGATTAGTTCTATTCTGTTTGGAGATGTAGCTCACCAATGCTTGTTGTGCTGAAGAAGCCTTTTGAATCTTTCCTCTTGTTTGAACTGCTGACTTAGGATCTCCTAGAATTTGATCTTTTGGATGATCCTTATGAATTCTGAGTGTGGGAATAGGACTGACATTAATGGTGTCATCCATATTGTTGAAATCAGCCACTGCACCCACATTCTCATCATCATAGGCTCCATTGAATATGCCATCATTTGAAAATGCATCAGAATCATCTTCTAAATCAGGCATATTTGGATCAATGGGTAAATCAGCATTAGGGAGAGTAGATGCATCAATAGGTATTTTTCCTCCAAGATAGACAAATGATGATTCACCAGCATTTGCACCTGTGGGAGTACTAGCAGCACTAACATATGGCGTGGTAGCAGTACTAACAGATGACCTACCAGTACTAAGTTTGTTAATACTGGTAGCCTGAGCTGCCCTCTTTTGAGATGCAATATTCCTCTTTTCTTCTTCAAAAGCTTGTCTTGTTGCATCATCCAGAGCTTTAGCAACCACTTCTTGAGCAATCATCTTCTCAAGTTCATCATGCAAGACTTGTTCATCTTCTGTCATCTGATGTTGTCCTTCCTTGTCAGCAACATCTTCTGAATCCTGTACATCATTGTCTTTAGGAGAACTTTCAGAAGATTTTTCATGTGCAGCTGGAGCAACATCTTCTATTGGAATCTTTGTCCTATGAGGATGTAGTGGAAGTAGTATTTATTCCTGAGTAGGTTCTTTATCTTTTCCTGATGAACCTGCAACATAAGAATCTTGTGTACCTGCATCTACATTAACCTGATTTTTCTACACTAACAAGAATATAGTTCATTGAATTGGTTAGAAAATCAAGATCAAACATCCAATTAGGACCAGTTCCTGCCACATTTGGTTTATCTTCCAGAAAATCAATGTGCAGATTCTCTTCTACCCTTTTGGTCCTTTTGTTCTATACTCTAAAGGCTTTACTAGTGGTAGAGTATCCAAGCAAATAACCTTCATCAGATTTCCTATCAAATTTGCCCAAGGAATATAAGGTGTTTAAAATGCTCAAGGGGCACCCAAAAGGTCACATAAAACTAATACTAGGTGTTTTACCTATTAATAGTTCATATGGTGTCTTATTTTGAGGTTTGGTCACTAATACCCTATTTAGTACATAGCAGGCAGTATTTACTGCCTCTGCCCAAAATGGAATAGGTAAAAGTGAGTCTGCTAACATAGTTCTAGCAGCCTTAATTAGGGTCCTGTTTTTCCTTTCTGCAACACCATTCTGTTGTGGAGTTCTAGCCATACTAAACTCCCTTTTTATTCCTTTCTTAGCACAGAAATCATTCATAGCATGGCTCTTAAACTCTGTCCCATTATCACATCTAATGATTTTAACATTATGATTCAATTGGTTTTCTAAGCCTATGATAAATTTACAAAGGATTTCAAACAATACATTTTCTTGTTAATACTTTCTATAGAGACAGGTCCAAATAAGTCCATATGAAGTAATTCTAGGGTCTTTTTGATGATTCTTTCTAACTTGGCCTTACAGGAGGCCTTATGTTGCTTACCCTTTTTGCAGGCAACACAAGTGTGGTCATTCACAAAAACTTTTGAAGGTAAGCCTCTAACTAGGTGACCTTTAACAAGTTTGTTTATATTTTTGAAATTCACATGACCTAATCTCCTGTGCCATAATTTAGACTCATCTGCTGTTGCATTTGCATATAAACAAGTTATACCACCAAAGGGAACAGTGTTCTTTAAATCTAAGCTGTACACATCATCCTTTCTAGGAGTTCTAAGTACAACTTGACTTTCATCAAGAAGCTTAAAGCTAGGAGATAGGATAAAGCATTCAGTCTCAGTAAAAAGGACACTATTTTTCTTGTCACACATTTGTGAGACAGAGAAAAGATTAAACTTAAGTTCATCTACAAAATAAACATCATCAAAGTCTAAATTAGCAGTTCTGATTTTACCTTTACCCGTTATTTTACCTCCTTTGGGATCACTTCCAAAAGCCACAAAGCCTCCATTGTAATCTTCATAGTCTGAAAGATAAGCTTTGTTGCCAGTCATATGGCTAGAGCAACCACTATCCACCACTGCATGATCCTGTAACAAGATCTCTGGATTGCCCTGCACAAAAAGTAAGAGAATTAGTATCTCTTAGGGACCCAAGCCATTACAGACTTGGAAATCCCTTTTGGGTCAACATACTCAACCTTCTTAAGCATGAATGATCCATTGTCTTTGGACACATGATCCAAGTAATTTCCCTTAGGCCTCCAAACCCACCTTGACTTTCTAAGGTCAGTATCCATCTTACCCTTACCAGTATTAACTACTGCTCTTGTCCCAACAGTAGTCATATTTTGAACCCTAAAAGTTTTAACATCTTGTTTTAAGTCTTTGGGTCTAAAAGCTGGTTTTGTGTAGTAAGACCTCTTGATAGGTGAATATGAGCCTCTTGGTCTTACATTGTCCATTCTTAGGTAAATTGGTCTAATAGCACCACCAGTTTGTGCTATTTTTAGGGCAAATGGTCTAACAATACTAATAGGCCTAGCAGTATTAACTGTGTTAACTGCCCTTTTCTTATTTTGCTTAACAGGAGTAATCAAATCTGTTCTTGTTAGTACTCTTGATGGGACAAAAGTCTTTCTTAAATGAGGGTATTTTGAAATTTTTTGATGATTAACCCTTTTAGTATTATCCCATACTGGTTTGTCCACCCTTGGACCATTATTGACCACAGTTTTTAGCTTAAGTTTTTGACTCTGTTTGTCATGAAAACTACAATCTTTGATCAAATGGTCAGTAACCTTGGCTCTGATTACCAATCTGTAACACCCCTAAAAATGGGTCGCAACGGAATATGTTTCCGGGCGCGTTACTTCATAATACCATCGCTTAAGTCATGAGAGAACGACCTATAATTATGTTTTTTAAAAAGAACTCTTGAATTATTTAGACTCCAATGCATATCTTATAAGCCAAGAATCTAATTCACCTGAGAAAAACATGCTTAAAAGTGTCAACATAAAGTTGGTGAGTTCATAGGTTTGTTTAAGTAAAAATGTTGAAAATCAAAGAGTTGTAAAGTATGCATGACCATTTAAATCCCCAAATAGTCACCAAAACGTTAAGTATAGTTTGACCACCATTGTTCAAGTTATGTATTGCCACTTTATTCAAGGCAACATAAATATTCAAGTGTGTATAAAACAATGATTACGATTACTCTAAGTTCATGAAATTGCTGCGTAGACTCATATATATGCCACTTTATTCAAGGCACTATAAGTGTTCATGTTCGTATAAATGTTGTGATCCGACATGCTAAAACGTTCGTTTGCCCAATGATAGTTAATCACCCGAACGGGGCTGTCACACCTGAATAGATCTATTTCATAACATTCGCGCTCACCCTCCAGGTAATTCACAGTTCAATCCGCTTAAGCTAATCCGTAATCATTTGGGTAAAAGTAAAGTATTGTCCTTGTTTTCAAAAATAAGTGAAACAAGCAATGTATTTCGTCCCAAAATAAGTAATTGAGTATGTAGACCAGTTTGTAAAATGAATTGTAAATGCACACGTAATAAATTCAAATCAATCACGTAAATGAATTTGGTAACAAGCATGTTCTCACCCCAAAAGTTATAAGGTAAATATAAAACAAGTAAAACGTGGGGCTATAAACTCACCTCGAGTGAATGATAATCAACAAAGTATATCACAACAGAAAATGCGTCACGATAATGACCGAATGCAACCTAATCAATTATTGGTCGTATAAGTACTAATCAATTTGATTAACTAATACCACATATAATTCTATATAGCTACATCACCATCTAATCGCATTTGTGAAATCATGTTTATAAAGTTAAAACGTTTATAAATATTTCATTAGTAAAAACGACGTAATTTTCCCGTTTTAAGCCCGTTTGGTATGTTTCTTACGTCCACGCTTTCGTATTAAGACGATGTATCAAAATATTACATTTTCAATATTTGAGTCCTCTGGTGAACAGTGGTTTTTACTGTTCATATACTTTTATAAAATTTGTCGTCGTAAACTCGTAAATATCGTATTTTATTCGTTTTAACTCCGTTTTTAGTGATTCTTTCTAGTACGTCTTTGTAATTAAAATTTCTGTCTAATTAATGATGTTTTCAAAATATATATTTCTGATGTGAACAGTAACTGTTATAAAATTATTTTTATAAAAGTATTTGTTATCGTAAACTTGCGTAATTCATAACTCCTTCGTTATTGATCATAAAATTATGATTCTTAATGTTTTGTAATCCTAAAAATATGTATTATCTGATAAAAATAACCATTTGTATATATCAGAAGTGAAACTTAGAAAGTTTTTATAAAATTTCTTTTATAAATGCGTTTATTATCGCGTAACTTGTAAATTACGTATCTCCTTCGTTATAAATTGGTTTTTCGAGTTTCTTACCTTTTTGGAATCCTCATGAGATGTAGTATTTTATAAAAATAGAAAATGAAGGCTTCATATTTCGAATTCAAACAGAAGGTTTTGATCATTTTGGTAAAATGTGTTTAAAAGTTGTTTTTATAACTTTTTAGTTTAGCCACTTGTTACAAGTCCTTTACAACCATTTATACCATGTGTATTATGTACCTAGGGTCCCTAGTTAATCATTTGTCCAAATATTGTCCAAGAATCATAAGATCCATATGTCTAAATACCTATTTGTCCATAATCTTTTATAAGTATACTTTTTAGGTAACTAGTTTTATATATACTTTTTATACATAAACCACACATGTACAATACTTATACATCCATTATAACATGATATTAACATCCATATGTCATATGTGAAAGTGTACCAAATCATAAACAAGTATAAAAATCCATTTTACAAGTAAATAAGTTCTTAGGTAAAATCACAAATGTAAAGAGATTAAGGTTTTTAGGTAACCTTAATATGATGTGTGGTGATGAACAATATGATCTAAACCCTTGCTTATCTATTAAACCCAAGCTTTCAATACCAAAGAAACCCTAAATTCAAGCAAAACCCTAATCTTGAACCTTCTTGCTTTAACACTTGTAAACCCCAAACCAAACCTTCTAAACACCTTAGGTTATCTTAGATAAGTTGTAGGAATGCTTGTAAATGTGGTAAATAAATTTTGTATAGGTTATGTATGTTGTTTGTGGTGTGCCGTGGGATAGAGAGAGCAAAAGAAAGATATGGAGAGTTTTTCACTTAAGCAAAAGAAGAGTGTGTGTATTCATAACTAGAACTTTCCTTATATACTCATAAGACTAGTCAAAGTGGTCATAGGAAAGTCTTAGAACACATTGAGGGAATTAAGGAAGTCTTTGGTCAAGGTTGGAGAAAGTCTTAAGGTTTTAATGAGATGTGTATGTACAATATCAAGTTGCTAGAAAAATGTGTGCTCCTTGTCTCTTTTTCTTATTGTTGCCATGGGTTAGGGGGAAAGGGAGTACTAGTTGGTCTTTGATATTTAACAAAATATCTAGTTATTTACTTGAAGTTATAAAGTGTAGTTTAAACATAAGGGTAAATACTTGTAACTTGTAAGTCTTTGTTTATTTCCTTATCATAAAATTTGGCCATAGTAATAATGTAGGTGAAGTTTTATAAAAATTAAACTCTGTCCCATTATCACTACTAAGTGCTTTTAACATTATGATTCCAAATTGGAGATTTCTAAGCCTTTGTAAATATACAAGGAATTTAGATGTTTCAATCCTTGGATAGCTAAGAAAAATACCTAACTAAATCACTAAAAAATATGAGTCACACCAAATAGTACATTTTCTGTAATACTTCTACAGTGGACAGGTCCAATAGAAGTCCATATGAGTAATTCTAGAGGCTTCTGATGATTCTTTCTCACTTGCCTTACCAGAGGCCTTTGTTGCTTACCTTCTTGTAGCCACACATGTGTGGTCATTCACAAAAACATATTGCCAGTACCTCTAACTAGGGGACCTTTAACAAGTTTATTTATATTTTTGAAATTCACATGACCTAATCTCCTGTGCCATAATTTAGACTCATCTACTGTTGCATTTGCATATAAACAAGTTATACCTCAAAAGGGAAAAATATTCTCTAAGTCCAAGTTGTACACATAATCCTTTTAGGATGCTCTAAGTACACTTGACTTTATCAATAAACTTAATGCTAGGATGTACAGGAATATATCACACTACCAATCTAGCCTTCCAATGACTAAAATTATCCACCATTACACACAATGAGAAAAATGAATATAAGCGGTAGAAACTTAAATTAATAGTAGTAATAATGACTAGCAGTAGTAATGAAACCTTTTATCTCAAGTGGTGCATAGACATATCCTGATGGTTAAACACTTTGTCAAATAAGCTTCCCTTAAAACCAATATGTTTACCATCTCTTGAATCTTTAATTCTGTAGGCTTTTTGTAATGATTACTGATGGAGAAAACTCAGTATAACAAACATGATGTAGAAGTATAATAACCCAAACTTGTGTCTTATGTCTTGTACTATCCATGTTACTTCAAACTCATACGTAGACCAAAGTATAAGTAGACCGCAATCTCTTGACAAAATCCTCAACTACAATGAGACACTGAGCACAACAACGTAACTCTTTAAAGTGATAGAAAATGTGAGCATTGAGCACCATAAGAGAAATCACACATTGCTAGATTTTGCAAGTCTTCATCAACACCATACAAAACAAACAAGTTATCTTTAAACATTGTAAGCCGTTTAAGATATGATAAGAACACATACCCAAGTAAGTCCACTTCATCGTCAAATAAGTCATAAACAATCATCTCCATAACCGATTAATTCAAACAATCCCAAAAATGAGCCTTTAAACATTTAAGAACATTTAAACCAAAGCCGTGTGTCATTCTGTTCTATCCAAGATATCCCACACTGCCTTGTCTGATATCAGATGAAACTAGCAGTTAAAACTGTTTTAACTTTCTAATAGTTTTAACTTAATATTATTGTAACTTAATATTGTCGTACTGATAATCTTAAAAACAGTATTAACATACCAGCTTGAATAACTAACTTATACAAATAACACCCTCATGATTTGACATCAGTTATGAACACTTGATCATTATTCAAAGAACTATATCCATAAGTACTAGAACACATTTAAAGAATCATGAGTTTGTAACCATACTAGAACCTAAGTTGGCTCGATCGAATCACCATTGCAAAATCTCTTTAGGGATGAACAAACATCAAAAAGCAATTGTAATATCTTTATCGAGCAAACCCAGCAAAACCTAAATTAATGGTTTCGATCTATAGCCTGTATTGTAAATGCTAATACTAAAGGCCAGGCAGCATTAATTCACATTCCTTATCAGCACTAATGTGTAAACAAGCAGCATTAATATGCAATGTGTAGCACTAATCCATAACGAGCAGCATAAACTATCAACTGGCAGCATTAAGTGTTTACGACAGCACAAACTTCCTTTAGCAGCAATAACAAATACACTTGGTTCGAATTCAAGCAGTATTAATAAACGTGAAGCAACTTTAATAATCGTTGACAGTACTAACCTTCTGTAAATAAGTAACCTTAGTCGAATAATCTTTGTCTACCAGTAGGGTGACTTTGTAACAAAGTAACTTCAGTTGACTTCTTCTTAAACCACTAGTAGAGTTAGTTTAAACTAGTAAGCCTTGACGACATTCACGAATCATAAAACTCCTTCACATGATCTTCTGCTAGCCCTTGATGTTCAAGATAATTAAAGCACGAACCCTTACAGCTAGGGTTTAGTTCCATAAGTACGAACATCAATTAGGGTTTATCAAAACAACTCGTAAATTATCAAGACAATTCTTCAATTAGGGTTTATCTTGCAATCTTCTTGTTGATGTGCTTCCCCTAAATGATTCACACATCCCTGTCTTAGGGTTTTCATAATAACACGACTTAGGGTTTTGAAACACCCTTTATGTCAACAACCTGCTGCTTCATTATAACTTTATCAAATTAAGGTTTTGAAACACCATTATTTACATTCATTTACACCATTACCTGCTGCTTCTTCTTTTCCTTGTCTCCAAAAATCAATCATAGCAACCTTGTTCCTTCATACTTCATTCACAACGACTGTTAAAGGTTCTTTTCATAGAATAAGCTCCAAAGAACTCTTGAATTTATGTAACCAAGAACCATAAACAGCAACCATCTTGTTGTCACGAACCAATCAACAATAATTCTTCCTTTACAGAATAAGGGTTTTGTGAGAAACCCTTATATTCACCAAAATCGTCTTGTACCAAAGGATCCAGAAACACAAGACAAAAAAACCTTGTGATCCTAGATATCACGAGCCACTAGGCTCTAATACCAATTGTTAAGAATCGTTTAAGTCATCTAGCGTCAAGTTTGTATCACCCGAAAAGGGTTTTGTTTCAGTGGCTGCTAGCACCAGAGGGTGCATTTGGGTTATTCTCAACACCACATCCCATGCGTTGTTTTGATAAACCCACCAGGGTGTTTTCGGCTCCGAAAAAGCACAGGGTGCGTTGGTTTTTTCTGTCAACCAATATAGGTGGCGTTTGGTTTCGTTTTACACAGACTAGGGTGCGTTGGTTTTTACTAAAGCCACCAAGAAAAGGGTGCGTTGGTGTCTATATCAGCATAGGGTGCGTTTGGTGTGGTAGAAGACGAATTAGGGGCGTTTGATTTATGTATAAACCGAAAAGGATGCGTTTGGTTAAGGTTATAACAGCAGTGGGTGTGTTGGATCTGCATATAAGCAGCCAACGGGGTGTGTTTGGTTTGACTACTAGCGCCAACAAGGGTGTTTGGTTTGATGGAAACACCCAAGGGGTGTGTTTGGGTTGTGTTAATAGCCATGAGGACTGTTTGGTATAATAGAGAACGCGAAAGGGAGCGTTTGGTTTATAAAAATGGGATAATAACATTTAAAAGATTTCATATATACATTTATATATTAAATCGGATCTAAATGTGGTATTGGTTAAATAAATATTTTATTTATTATTTCTGTTTCTGTGTTTATAATAACTGTTAAAAGATGTGTTTGGGTTTGCAACATGTAACACCCCCAAAATGGGTCGCAGCGGAATAAGGATCCGGGGCATGTTACTTCAAGATCAACAGCAACAAGATATATACAAAGAACACACAAAAGTCTTTAACTGATACATTGGATTTAAAAGATATATACAAAAGCTTATAGCTATACTGTTTCTTGTTTCATATTAACAAAGACAACATAATAAATTCCGCGAAAACATGAACACATAAGTCTTATCTGTACAATCCAAAACATTATCCAATGCATCCTTGGCATCATCGTGCCTAATGACCGTCCTGAAAACATTGCTTAAAAAATCAACAAAATTGTTGGTGCATCATAGGGTTTAAGAATTTGTAATTATGCAGGACCGCAAGACTTTCAAGTGAAATGTTTACAACATATTCATCCAATCAAAAAAACCAATTTATTGTAGCACTAAAGCTCATGACACCGGAAGCTCAACCTATATATTCTATTTTAGCATTTATTTGCCCGTACAATGTTGTAACCAGCCACATCCAAGTCCGACATGGTCCCCATCGTTCGTTCTAGATGATAGCTAATCCCCCAAACCCGGGAGTTAATCCCAATAGATCTTTTTATATCCATTCGCGCTCACATAATGTACATACACAACAACATCATGCAATTAACAGTTACTGATAATGGGCTCAGGAGGTATCGCTACTTAGGCAACACATAATCAATATCTTTCAACACGTTGCGTCAAATTTATAAAACAAAGCATGTTCTCACCCCAAAATAATAATAACTCAGTAAAACTGGTAAAAGTGGGGCTATGAACTCACTTTGAGTACAGATAGCTCAATTAATCTCAGATAAAACTTCACCCAAGACGTTAAATGCAACCATTTTAATTAAGGCTGTATAAGTATCGAGACTTTAATTTACAACACTGAATATCAATCTTGATAGATTGTTACATCGTACTATCTTCGGGCTATCATAAAATAGAGAGGTTCATGACTTGACGTGACGAGGAGTTTTAGGACACTTTAAATCGTAAATCCAACAAATCATCGATACGCCAACCGAAGAGGCTGCCTTATGAAACTCCTAGTAATATAGCACTGTTTGATAACCACACATAAACTATATAGCATAATCACCGACTAATCATTTTAGATAAAAAGTATTTATAAAGTTGAATACTTTAATAAATATACTTTTTCGTAAAAATGACCTAACTTTCGTTTTTAAGCCGTTCGTCGCGTAACTTACGTCCACGTCTTCGAAAGTAAAGACGATGATTCAAAATATTACATTAAAGTTTTTTAAGACAAAATTCTGAGAGTATGAATAGTAAAAATACTGTTACATGATAGCTAATTGTCGTATTAGGCTTTAATAGCGTAAACTCCGGAATCGCGATAACTATTCGTATTAACTCCGATTTCGTTGATTCTTCGAGTACGTTCACGTTATTTAAGAAGATTTATAATAAACTCACAAATTTATCACTGTATTGAATAGTGTTTTTTACGTTTCAATAGTTTATAAAATTTCTGTTTATAAACTTTAAATTATCGAAAACGTCGTAATTTGCTCGTATAGGTTCCGTTTTGAATGATTCTTGCGTGTACAAAAATAAAAATAGAATCTCGTAATCACAAGTTATATCATATTTAGATGTTTTAAACTCAAAGGGTTGCTGTAATGAATAGTAAACTTTTTATAAAAATACGTTTTTATAAAAAAATTTATAGTCCGTAAACTCGTTTTTTAACGATCTTTTTTCGTTATAGATCGTTTTTTTCAAGTTTCTTTCATAATGACACGTCCATAGCGTATTATAACTCTAAAACATCATAACTACTGTCCAAAATTCGTGTTTGGTACATCCCCTAAGTATTCAAGTGGTTTAACATTATGAAAACCTTGTCCTTATGTATTATTAACTTATAGTTTACAAAAAAACTCTAAAAACACATTTGACCCTTGGGAGTATAGTTATTTTTATTTCTTATAATACGGATCAATATCATCCCAGTCCTAAATTTCATTGTAACAAGTTCAACCCTTTTACTTTCATTATTTTCACATGTGAAGTTTAAGAAAACTTATAAAACCCTAATTTGCCTTAAACATGTTTATACTTAATCCATAAGTTAACATACTTTTATATTTACTTTTCCATGATATTTATAACATTAGGACATGAGAATAAGTGTATAAATTGATAAACTCAAATAAAAATCCATTTTATACATTTAAAAGTCATTAGTGGTGATTATGGCTATATTTAACATGTAATACATAAAATCATAAGAAAGAAAAGTATAAAGGATTTAAGAAAACCTTAGTAATGATGTAAGAGATGTGAAATGAGTTCTAAACCCGTGTTTAGATTCAAAAATAAAGCTTCCAAGCTTATAACCCAAGATTAGGTTTTCAAAACCCTAATCCTTCCTTTTTCTTCTTATTACTTGAAAATGAAGAACCAATGCTTCCCAACACCTTAGAGTACCTTAAGTATGTTGTGTAAAGGGTTGTATGATTTTACAAAATCAAAGTATGGATTTGTTTTTATGGCCAATTGGTGCCGTGAGTTTTGATGAAGAAAAGAGAGAAAGAAATGAAGTTTTAGTATGATGTAAGATTGTAAACATTAGCCAGCGCCTATTTATAGTGAAAATATCTCACTAACTTAACCATAGTTACTTTCTAACCCTAGGTTAAGGTTAACATGCCAAGTTGATAAAGGTGTAAGAGTTTTGTTTCCTTATGTCTTTATAATATCTAGATATTATGGAAAGTGATGACTCTTGGTTCTATCCTTTAAAATTCGGCATATATATGTATATATAAGATGTTATTTTTATTATTTTGAGTATTGGGTATAATCGTGGGTATTTGTTTAGGCGTAGTTAGGTTTTAGAACTTCCGGGTATGCCTAAACGTATTTTATTATGAAACGTAAGCATTTTACGTAGCCAATAAAAATAAGATGAACAAAGTCATTAATTATCCTCATAATAATCATATAACACTTGCTTGATGTAAACATTTAATCGTTTAATGCCCGTTTACATTGTATGATCATTTTCAGTTTACGCGATTTAACTTAACGTTTACGGTTTAAGAGCAAACGCGTAAAACCCTAAAAATAAATTATGAATTTCATAATGTCATACAATGACCTAAAATACGAGGTGTTATATGTCCTATCTTGTTGAAAGTCTGACACTTGACAGTACAAGGACCTATGTGATGTAGGGTGCATCTTTCACACATAGGACGATTCCCAGTATACCCATTGTTGGATTCATCATTTCCTCTAAACCTTGATTTGATTGCAGCCCAGAGAGATTTAGCATCTGTAACATTATGAAACTTAAGGACGTATTCATCATGTATTTCTAAAAGCAAGATGCTCTTAACTCTTTCCTGATTCCTTTTGGCAGTTAGTTGTTTGGCAGTCTTAGGAGCAGGAGGACCTGATTGTTCTCTTGCTGGTTCAGCCTCTTCTTCAAGATCTCCATTGACAATTAGATCCCATAGGTTATGGTCTGTGTGACAGATATATTGTCGTATTCTCATGCTCCAAATATCATATTCTCCCTTCTTGATGATATGGATTTTCATTGTTGTAATAGTTGGTGGAGGAGTGTCTTGTTCTGCTATCTTACTGGTTTGATTATAGATTTGCTTCAAGTAATGAAGTTCTTCTTATTCAGAGTTTCCACACAAGCTCTGATACCACTTGTTGGATCCCTTCTGAATAGATCTTTGAACCTTTAGCTTGCAAAGAGTTTGTTACTTTAGATAAATCCAAAGCAACAATAATGAAACACTGATTGAACACTATTGATTATGTGAAAACTAATCAACAATGCTAAGAGAAAACACAAGAGATCTTTTATCAAACACACACTTTGTATATTATAACTTGAATCTGCCTAGGTTACAGATTATAAATGCTAATTGTTCTCTATTGATCTATATATTCTAACTATGCCTAGGGTTCCTTTTATACATCAAGGAAACCCTAATAGGCTTTATAAAATGCGTATACAGATCATGCATATCCTTTCCTAAGATATCTCATGCATATCTCTAACTCTAACTATAATTATGCACAACCTAAATTAACTAATACATAACCAGTACTAACTATTATCAATAGAAAAGATCCATAGAGGATCATTGTTCTTAGTAATTCTTTAACTCTGTTATTTAGAAAAGATTCATAGAAGATCTATCTTTACACCTGTTGAGGTTGTAGAGCACTTATGTAATCACAAGCAACTCTAAGAGAGACTCTAACAAATGAAACTATTGTTTATGCAAAATATAAACAACAGAGTTAAAGAATTACTAAGAAAAATGATCCTCTATGGATCTTTTCTATTGATAATAAAAGTGTTTTTCTGATTGATTGTTTCATCTATCACCGTAGGTTTCTTAAATACACATGAAACCCTAACTACTTGTTTCCTTAAGACTCGCTAAAAGCTAAAGTGATAAGTGTTATCACTTCCCAGGATATCTCATGCATATCCCTATCACTAACTAACTTTACTATCAACCCGGAGTAAGCATAATACTACCAGGACTAATATTGTACTACCAGCAGGAATAACTTTTGTTCTGCCAGCACTAACTATAACATTATCCTTACCAGTAGGAACTACATACCTACCAGCAGGAATAACTTTACTCTACCAGTAGGAACTACATACCTACTAGTAGTAACTATCTATTACAAAATTCCTAACAACACCGTATGCACCTTTTATCCAAAACCAGTCAATCAACACAAAAGCCTTCTTTTCTTCGAATAGAACCTTGTAAATCCCAGATATCAAGAGCCACATGACTCTGATACCAATAGTGGAAACCTAAAGAATTGTTAGATCGTTTAAGCTCAGGTTGTTTAGACCTTTATCTAGGATAATATCAATGTTCATAAGTTATAAAAACAAAGTGGAATACGAACAAAGATATTCAACAAGGTGTTCTTCATTAATAACCAAACGTTCTTCATAGCCCCAATTCTAGATGATCATCTCTAGAACGGTTACTCTAACTAATAACAGAAATCATAGATTCTTGAGGATAAAACAAACAAACCTAGGCCTCTATTTAGAGGACTTGACGCCTAGACACACACACAGTTTTCTGTGTTTTACAACTTGACACACAGCAAACTATATGACCTATATCTCTTTATATACTAGAGATATTAGGTTTACAAAGGATAAGTATAAAGAAAACAAGTAAATCTTTCAAACAAATATAATTATCTTCAAGAATCTTCATGTACTCCACCAGCTTGTAGAATTCTTGAATTGTCATTTAAGTCCCTCTTGTTTCCTTTTCATTCATTGTTTTGTCTTATCAACTCAAAATATAATTCCCAACAATCTTCCCCTAGTTGATAATGACAAAACCAAATAAGCTCGAACTTCCTTTGAAGTTAATATCCGAATGAAAACTTCTCTTTAAGCTACCAAGGATCTATAAGTTGCAAATCATCAAATCTTTGGATATTTATTATTAACAATTTTTTATATCTAATTGCTAATGGAAAAAATAGTAAAAAAATATAATTTTCAATAATTATTAAATAAAAAATTCACATGACGTGAAATAGTTTGCTCAATAACATATAGAACTTGTAATTAAAAATTCTTACAGCATCAGATAGAGATACAATATATTAATTATTGATAATTTTTTATTTTTTATTGTTGTTGGAAAACTCGTAAAAAAAGTATAATTTATTAATATTTTTTTATATAAAAAGTCACATGAGTGGACATACGTTGGAATTTTGTTAACAGACTTATTCTGTTAATGTATTGTTAGTTAGTTCTTGCTAGTTTCATAGTTAGTACTGGTAGAAGGTTATCGTAGTTAGTACTGGGTCGTGTTAAATAGTTAATTACTGCTTATGTAATAGTTAAGTTGCTTACGCAGAAATTAGAAGGAAATTAGTTGTGTTAAAGATATGGCATGGAACTAATTTTGGAAATGATTATGCATTTATTCTTATACAACGTTTTGTAAAGCCCATTAGGGTTTCCTTAAGTATAGGTAAAAGGAACCTAGGGCATAGGTAAGTAGATTAGTAGATTATAGTTCTACACAAGATCATATAGATCAGTAGTAATCATAGTTTGTAATTCTGTTAGTTAGGAAAGATTCAAAGTTTAAATATAAAAGTTCTTTTGTTATATTCAATATTGTGTTCTTCTTAGAATTATTGATTAGATTCCGCATAATCAATGGTGTGTTTACTCAGTTGTTTCATTATTGTTGCTTTTAGAATTCTCTAAAGAGCAAAAAGCTTTGCATGATAAAGGTTAGATTATTCAGTAAATCGATACATACATAGTGGTATTCAGAGCTTGTGTGGAAACTCTAAATAAGAAGAAATCAACTATAAGATGGCAGAACAAGACATTCCTCCACCTACAATCACTAAATGAAGATCCATATCATTAGGAAGGGAGAGTATGATATTTGGAGCATGAGAATGCGACAATATATTTGTCATACATACCATAATCTATAGGATGTTATTGTCAATGGAGATCTAGAAGAAGAGCCTGCCTCAACAAACAGAGAAAATTCTGCCCTCCTGCTCCTAGAATGCCAAAACAACTTGGCTTCTAGAATATCAGGAAAGAGTTTAATAAGCATGATTGCTTTTTGCTAAACCTAATGAATTCCTCCGTAAGTTTCACAATGTGCTGATGATAAATCTCGCTAGGTAGGTATTATATCGAGTTTGTGATAATTAGAATCCAAGATGTTGCAGAATTAAATGTTTTGAAACATCAATTTGAAAACTTTTTACCGCATCAAATGAAAGCTTAGTCAAAGCTTATGATCAGATTCCAAAACTGATAAGCTCATATTGGAGGGATATGGTTGCTCCAATATCAAAGGAAGTGAAGATATCAACACAGAAGTTCCTTAGAAGGCTCTCCTTCTTCCATGGTATCTCGATTGCTATCATCATGATAAATTAGCCAGGACAATTGATGAGATTGTTATTGATGACCTTTACAACAATCTTAGGGTTTATTGAAGATGAATTGAAAAAGCGGCTTCAGGTTCCATCATACTATATGTGCACATGATGTAGCTTTACTCTTTCAAGCAGATGGATGGAGATGACTTGGAGGAATTGGATCTTCGATGGCAGGTGGCTATGTTGACTGTCAGAGTAAAGAAGTTCATTCAGAGGACAGGAAGGAATTTGGACTTCAAAGAAAAACGACATGTTTCTCTTGATAAGTCAAAGATTGAGTGCTACAACTGTCACAGAAAAGGGCACTTTGCTAGAGAATGCAGATCTGGAAGGAATCAAGGGAGAAGATCTTATGGTGACAATGGCAGGAGCAATGCACCAACAAATGAATCTTCATCACAGGCACTGGTGGCTCAAGATGGTCTAGGAGGCTATGACTGGAGCAATGATTTTGAAGTAGAACCAGTCAACTATGCTTTGATGGCAATCTCCTCTTCAAGCTCATCAAATTCTTCTGACAGTGAGGTTTAAAAATGTTCTAAACAATGTCTTGATTCTTTTAAAACTCTTCAAAAGAACTATGATACTGAAAGAGAAAAACATAACAAAGCAAAACTAGAAATCAGGGGTTATGAGATAGCCTTAGAGTCACTAGAATCTAGGATTCTTGGACATGAAAAGAATGAATTGGCTTGGGGTGAGAAATATGAATTTCAAAACTATGAGCTTAAATGTAGAGAAATAAAAATTAACAACTTAAATCTGGAATTAGAGAAGGTTGTTAAAGAAAGAGATGAGTTAAAAGATAAGATTGCAAAATGGGAAGAATCATCCAAGAATCTTGATGAAATACTTAACAGTAAAATGAGTGCTAGGGATAAAACTGGTTTAGGATATAGCACACAATTGAATGAATTAAGTAGCAATCATGAAACTGATAGTGAGAATAGTTTTAGTGTTTTTGATGGCAGATCTAGTGATGAAGAGTCCACATTAGCTAATGATAGGTCTTCCAAAGCAGATGGGTATAAAGTTGTTCCCCCTCCCATAACAGGGAACTTCTTAACCCCAAGAGCTGACATATCATTTGCAGGGTTAGATGAATATGCCATTAGGAATAAAATCATTGAGTCACAAACAACTGAGCTTAATACTAAAACAAGTGAGACTGCAGGTCAAACAAATGATGCAAATACTGAAAAGCCTAAGTCAGCCAGTGAGTCAGTTGTGTCTAATCCTAAGATTGACAGAGATAGAGTTATCATTGAGGATTGGAACTCAGATGATGAGGAAGAAGTAAATGAAGTGCAAACAGTTAGACCTGAGACTCAAACAGTTAAGACTAGAGATGATAAAAGTGGTCAAAATTCTCAGAAACAAGGAATTAGTTTTAGGAAAGTAAAAGCTTGTTTTGTTTGTAAAAGTACTGAGCATCTGATCAAAGATTGTAATTTTCATGACAAAAAGAGTCAAGAGCCTAAGCTGAAAAATGTGGTTAATACTGGTCAAAGGGAGGGCAAACCAGTATGGGATAATACTAAAAGGGTTAATCATCAAAACTTTTCAAAATACCCACATTTAAGTAAGACTTTTGTCCCATCAGGAGTACTAACAAGAACAGGTTTGCATAGGCCAAGTGTTAGTACTGCTAGGCCTGTTTGTACTGCTAGGCCAAGTGTTAGTACTGCTAGGCCTGTTTGTACTGCTAGGCCAAGTGTTAGTACTGCTAGGCCTGTTTGTACTGCTAGGCCAAGTGTTAGTACTGCTAGGCCTGTTTATGCTACCAGACCTATTTACCCAAGAATGGACAATGTAAGACCAAGAGGCTCATGTTCACCTATCAAGAGGTCTTACTACACAAAACCAGCTTTTAGACCCAAAGACTTAAAACAAGATGTTAAAACTTTTGGGGTTCAAAATATGACTACTGCTGGGACAAGAGCAGTAGTTAATACTGGTAAGGGTAAGCTGGATACTGACCTTAAAAAGTCAAGATGGGTTTGGAGGCCTAAGGGAAATTACTTGGATCATGTGTCCAAAGACAGTGGATCATTCATGCTCAAGAAGGTTGAGTATGTTGACCCAAAAGGGATTTCCAAGTCTGTAATGGCTTGGATCCCTAAGAGATACTAATTCTCTTACTTTTTGTGCAGGGCAATCCAGAGATCTTGTTACAGGATCATGCAGTGGTGGATAGTGGTTGCTCTAGCCATATGACTGGCAACAAAGCTTATCTTTCAGACTATGAAGATTTCAATGGAGGCTTTGTGGCTTTTGGAAGTGATCCCAAAGGAGGTAAAATAACGGGTAAAGGTAAAATCAAAACTGCTAATTTAGACTTTGATGATGTTTATTTTGTAGATGAACTTAAGTTTAACCTTTTCTTTGTCTCACAAATGTATGACAAGAAAAATAGTGTCCTTTTTACTGAGTTTGAATGCCTTATCTTGTCTCCTAGCTTTAAGGTTCTTGATGAAAGTAAAGTTGTACTTAGAGCTCCTAGGAAGGATGATGTGTACAACTTAGATTTAAAGAACATTGTTCCTTCTGGAGGTATAACTTGTTTATATGCAAATGCAATAGCAGATGAGTCTAAATTATGGCATAGGAGATTAGGTCATGTAAATTTCAAAAATATAAATAAACTTCTTAAAGGTCACTTAGTTAGAGGTTTACCTTCAAAATGTTTTGTGAATGACCACACTTGTATTGCCTGCAAGAAGGGTAAGAAACAAAAGGCCTCCTGTAAGGCCAAGTTAGAAAGAATCATCAGAAAGCCCCTAGAGTTACTTCATATGGACTTATTTGGACCTGTCTTTGTAGAAAGTATTAGCAAGAAAAGGTACTGCTTGGTTGTGACTGATGATTTCAACAGATTTAGTTTGGTATTTTTCTTAGCTACCAAGGATGAAACATCTAAAATCCTTTGTAATCTTATCACAGGCTTAGAAAAACAATTGAATCATAATGTTAAAATAATTAGATGTGATAATGGGATAGATTTTAAGAATTATGCTATGAATGAATTATGTGCTAAGAAAGGAATCAAAAGGGAGTTTAGTGTAGCTAGAACTCCATAGCAGAATGGTGTTGCAGAAAGGAAAAACAAGACCCTAATTGAGGCAGCTAGAACTATGTTAGCAGACTTACTTTACCTATCCCATTTTAGGCAGAGGCAGTTAATACTGCTTGCTATGTACTGAATAGGAGGTGTATATGTATCAAAACTAAAAGGCTTTCATGCCTTTAGTAATTCTACAGGCCGGGCTCAGGATTACTTGGGCTTTCGCCCGATACACGTGACCGGTTAGCTTACATTTAAGAGCCCGTTTACCCGTCTAGCCTATTACAACGTATATTAATTAATGACCGAGACCTAATATAATTAATGAACGAACTTCCATTGTTCGACTCAATATTTTGAGGCTAACAGAATCTGCACATCAATTTTCTTGAAGATCAACCAAATGTGACAGGAACTGGTCCTAATTGGATGTTTAATCTTGATTTTCTCACTAATTCAATGAATTATATTCCTGTTAGTGTAGAAAATCAGGTTAATGTGGATGCAGGTACACAAGATTCTTATGTTGCAGGTTCATCAGGAAAAGATAAAGGACCTACTCAAGAATACATACTGCTTCCACTACAACCTCATAGGACAAGGATTCCAATAGAAGATGTTGCTCCAGCTGCACATAAAAAAACCTTCTGAAAGTTCTCCTAAAGACAATGATATACAAGATTCAGAAGATGTTATTGATAAGGAAGGACAACATCAGATGCCAGAAGATGAACAAGTCTTGCATGATGAACTTGAGAAGATGGTTACTCAAGAATTGACTGCTAAAGCTATGGATGATGTTTCAAGACAAGCCTTTGAAGAAGAAAAGAGGAGAATTGCATCTCAAAAGAAGGCAGCTCAGGCTACAAGTACTAACAAACTTAGTACTGATAGGTCATCTGTTAGTACTGATAGGCCATTTGTTAGTACTGATAGGTCATCTGTTAGTACTGCTAACACACCATATGTTAGTGCTGCTAGTACTTCCACAGGTGCAAATGCTGGTGAATCATCATTTGTCTATCTTGGAGGAAAAATACCTATTGATGCATCTACTCTCCCTAATGTTGATTTACCCATTGATCCAAATATGCCTGACTTGGAAGAAACTTCTGATACTCTTCCAAATGATGGAATATTCAATGGAGCTTATGATGATGATGAAGATGTGGGTGCAGTGGCTGATTTCAACAACATGGATAACACTATTGCTGTCAGTCCTATTCCCACACTCAGAATTCATAAGGATCATCTAAAAGGACAAATTCTAGGAGATCCTACATCAGCAGTTCAAACAAGAGGAAAGATTCAAAAGGCTTCTTCAGCACAACAAGCCTTGGTAAGTTACATTCACAAACAGAACAGAACAAATCACAAGGATCATCAGAACTGTTTGTTTGCATGTTTTCTCTCTCAAGAAGAACCCAAGACTATATCACAAGCCTTACAAGATGAAAGCTGGGTTGAAGCAATGCAAGAGGAATTGCTTCAGTTCAAACTACAGAAGGTTTGGGTACTTGTTGATTTGCCATATGGGAAAAAGGTAATTGGCACAAAGTGGGTCTTCAGGAATAAGAGGGATGAGAGAAGTATTGTTGTGAAAAACAAAGCACGGCTTGTAGCACAAGGGTTTAGACAGGAGGAAGGTATAGATTATGATGAGGTTTTTGCACCTGTTGCCAGAATTGAGGCAATTAGGTTATTTTTAGCCTTTGCATCATACATGGGATTTACTGTCTACCAAATGGATGTTAAAAGTGCATTTCTCTATGGCACTATTGAAGAGGAGGTGTATGTCCATCAACCTCCAGGCTTTGTTGATCCTGCTCATCCAAACAAAGTCTATAAGGTGATCAAAGCTCTTTATGGTCTACATCAAGCTCCTAGAGCTTGGTATGAGACACTTTCTTCTTTTCTGATGGAAAATGGTTTCAGGAGAGGTACCATAGACAAAACATTGTTTATCAAGAAGAAAAAGAGTGACATTATGTTAGTCCAAGTGTATGTGGATGACATTATTTTTGGTTCTACAAAGAAGTCTATGTGTACAGAGTTTGAAGACTGTATGCACAAAAGATTCCAAATGAGCTCCATGGGTGAACTCACTTTCTTTTTGGGACTTCAAGTAAAGCAACAACCTGATGGAATCTGTATTAGTCAGGATAAGTATGTAGCTGACATCCTTAAGAAGTTTGATTTTTGGTCCATCAAAACAGCTACTACTCCTATTAAGTCTAATAAGCCACTAGTCAAGGATGAAGATGGTGAAGATGTAGATGTACATGTCTACAGATCTATGATTGGCTCTCTAATATATTTAACTGCATCAAGGCCAGACATCATGTCTGTTTTCTGTGCCTGTGCTAGGTTTTAAGTCACACCAAAAGCTTCACACTTAAATGCAGTAAAAAGGATTTTTAGATACCTCAAACATTAACCCAAATTAGGTTTATGGTATCCTAGGGATTCACCTTTTAAACTAGAAGCTTTCTCAGATAGTAATTATAGAGGAGCCAGTCTTGACATAAAATCAACAACAGGTGGCTGTCAATTTCTTGGTAGAAGATTGATATCTTGGCAATGCAAGAAGCAGACTATTGTGGCAAATTCTACTACTAAGGCAGAATATGTTGCAGTTGCTAACTGTTGTGGGCAAGTATTATGGATACAGAATCAGATGATGGATTATAGTTTTAATTTCATGAACACCAAAATCCATATTGATAATGAGAGCACTATAAGTGTTGTCAAGAATCCTGTTGCTCATTCTAGGACCAAACATATTGAGATTTGATTTCATTTAATAAGAGATTGTTATGAGAAAAGACTGATAGAAGTTATCAAGGTTCACACTGATCATAATGTTACAGACCTTCTCACCAAAGGATTTGATGTCACAAGATTTAACTTTTTGGTGGTTAGCATTAGATTATTGAATCTGTAGCTACAATTAAGGGGAGGCTAGATGATTTGTTGTACAGTTTGTATAAAATATTTTAAGCAGAGGGATTTTGACCATAGTGATGAATTTCATAGAGTTGTTTGGGTTTTAAAGAGTCATTGGAAAGAGATATAGATGGTACTGAAGAACTCTTATTGCCAGACTTGTTTATTCTTTAGTTGACAAAAGTTAGTACCGATAGTGCAAAGTTAGTACCATTGGGCAAAGATAGTACCGCTATAAAGTCGTTGGAGAAAATACCGCCAAGGGTCTAAAGTGTAAATTGTAACGGTTTCTTTGCTTTTGGGTTTGTCCAACCTATATAAACCTATCTCAATTGCACAATTTACTCACATAATCTCTCTTAATCGCTCTCTTCTAACAAACCCTAATCTTTTAATCATCGGCGATCATAAATTCTACACATATGGCTGTTCTTGAATCTTGTGATAAACACAACATGGTCGCTTACTTGGAAAAGACTGATGGGAATACAGATTTTCATGAGATTATAGACTTTCTTACATGAAGCTCCATTCACTATGCTCTTACTGTAAGTCCTGTAGTCTCTACTACATTTGTTGAACAGTTTTGGATGTCTGTTAAATCCAAAATAATCAAAAATGTTAGGTATATTACTGCCAAAGTAGCTGGCAAGCCTGTGAATATCTCAGAGGCATCAATAAGAAGTGATGTTCTTTTTGATGATGCTGATGGGATAGATTCTTTGCATAATCAGGCTATATTTGATGTTATTCAGCTAATAGGGTATGAAGGGGACCTAACTGTTTTAACTTTTAACAAATCCCTATTTTCACCCCAGTGGAGATTTCTTTTTCATACTATGAATCACTGCATTAGTTCTAAAAGTACTTCTTGGGATCAAATTCCCACTAATATTGCCACAGCAGTGATTTGCTTAGCCACTAATCAAAAATATAATTTTTCTAAACTAATTTTTTGATGGTAATATGGCAAGTGTTGGATGCAAAAAGATTTTTGTCATGTACCCAAATTTTTTATTCCCTGTATTTTTTGACTAACCAACTCAAGAATGGCCTGTCCTCTTATACCACTTCCCTATTATGCTTTGACCTACTAGGTTTTCTCTTTTTAAAGGATAAAAGGGTAAAAGTTTTCTGGGAAGGTTGACCCCTTTATATTTCTTCTTATGTTGCTCAACCAATATAGGATGAAGGTGCAGTTTTTAGAAAGACTATCTAAAACCCAACCAAACCCTCTCCTCACCCCCCCCCCCTCCCCCCCACACCAAGTGCATGCCAACATGAGACACAGCATGACCCATCTCCCAGACCTTTACCTACTATTCCTATTCTTGATTCCATTCCAGAGGGTTCTGGCGGGAATCATGGAGGTCGGTCATCCAGTGATAGATCCCTATCAGGAAATGAGGATGGCCTAACACTCCAAAGTGTATATGATCTTTGTGTGTCTTTATGTAAAACAGATCCACACCTCAACTGCACAAATAAAGATTTAAAGTCTCAGATCAAGCAGCTAAAGAAGAAGGCTAAACCTGTGATATCACACCATAATGCTTGGATCAAGAGTGTCTCCATAAAGAAAAGATTGGCCAGAAAGAAATCATTGAAGAAAAAGTGGATGCAAAAGGAGTCTGTATCCAAACAGGGGAGGAAATCTGCCAAATCTACTCCAACTGCACACACAGATCAAGTTTTTGATGATGTAGATGTTAATGATGCAATGATATATGGAACAAATGCTGTACATGAAAAAGGGAGTATAGCAACTGAAGATCCATTAGTACCGGTCACCAGATGAAGGTACTGACAAGCCAAAAGTTCGTACTGACAAGCCTAAAGTTAGTACCGCTAAGCCAAAAGAAGTAGAAGTTAGTACCGACAAGCTTGATGAAGGTACTGCTGAGCCAAAAGATGGAACTTCAGATGAAAGTACTGCTCCTATAACTGTTTTCAGAGATGATGAGACCATTGCTGAGTTTTTGGTATCTATGAGCCAAAATAAGGCTAAACAAAAAGGTGTTGAGATCAAAGATGCTGAAGATTCAGATAGACCAAGGGCTACATCAACAAGATCAGTACTTACATTGAAGCCTCTTCCTAAAATTGATCCTAAAGACAAAGGCAAGAAAGTACTTAAGGAAGAAGCTGAGTCAGATGCTGAGTCAGAGGGAGTTGATGAAGCTGAAAGAAAGTTTGATCAGCTTGCTAAGGATAAAAATAGCCAGAAAGTTACAGAGGATTGGAAGCAAAAGAGGAAATGAAAAGTTAGCTGAGGAAGAAGCTCACAAAGGTTGCCTTATAAAAGATTTTTGATGAATAGTTATGCTGAATTGAAGCTGATAGACTTCTAGCTGCAAGGCTTCAAGAGGAAGAGAGAGAAACGTTTACAGTTGAAGAGAGAGCCAAATTTCTTTATGATACTATTGTTGCTCAAAGGAGGTTCCTTGCTCAACAAAGAGCTGTTGCAATCAGAAGCAGACCACCAACAAGAACTCAGCTAAGAAACCAAATGATGACCTATCTGAAGCATGTAGGAGGAAAGAAGCATGCTGATTTGAAGAACAAGAACTTTGAAGAAATACAAGTTCTGTATAAAGAGGTTAAAAGGTCTGATAAAAACTTTATACTATTGTGTTTGCAGAGATGAGAGACAGATTAAGGAGATGAATAAAGAATATAAAGACCCTAAAAAGAAGAGATTAAAGAAGAGGGTTGTCAATGAAACTCCAAGGGAAGAAGACACAGCAAAGGTACCTGTTGAACAAGAAGTGACAAAGCAGGGTACAAAGAAAAGAAAAAGTGGTCATGTGAAGATGATTGCTAGGAAAAGGCCAAGACCACAGCCAGATGATGAGAGTGATGATGAACACAGAAAATTTTGAAGGATTGTTACATTTGATAGTAACATAGATAGTGAGACTATGGAGACAAAATCTTTTGTTTCTAAGTTGCACAAGGTTTCATCACCAGATGGGGATTACCTTGTTGTCTACAGAGTTAATGGGTACTTCCAGGGCATTTAACTTACTAAGGAGGTACTACAGTTTTTGATAGGCATGATTTTGTTATCATTTTATAATTTTGTATAAGCAGTACTTTAGAAATCACACCATGAAGGTAAAGAGTTTGATTCTTTGGGGAGACTTAAAGATTATGATGGAACCTTAACAAAAAATGAAAAAAAAAAAAAAAAAAAATAAAAAAAAAAAAAAAAAAAAAAAGAAAAAAAAAAAAGAAAATAGATCAAGGTGATTTCTGAACAATCAACAAGATTGGGATATTTTTAGATGGAGACTGTATGAAGCTTGTGGAGTTTGCATACTAGAGCTTAAGGATGGGACAGTCATCTACATGCTAGTTGAAAGAAGGTACCCTCTCTCCAAGGAATTGTTGCAAAGAATGCTTGATTTGGGATTGGAGGTTGAAGAGGAAAGTACTGCTGCACTACATTTGGTAAGATTCATTAAGCAACAGCTTAATGAAGAGTAATGCTGTGAATGGAAGTGAGAAGGGTTTGGGTGTTGGCTAACCACCACACAACAAATGGTCTTCAATTCACCATGTCTAACAGACATCAAGAATTGACTAGTCCAGAAGCAAACGGCTTCTGGTAAAGACTTCTCAAATCCGTTTATGGTTGACAATTTACCAAAAATTGTATGGTTCTCAACTCACCTTGCTTCACAGTTAAGAGTTGGCTAGTCCAGGATCAAACAGTTCCTGGTAAAGACTAATCAAATCTGTTGATAGCTGATAGTTTGCTAAAAACTATATGGTTATCAGTGCACCATGTTATGGCAATGAAGCATTGACTAGTCCAAAAGCAAACGGCTTTTGGTAAAGACAAATCAAATCCGTTGATAGTTGATAGTTTACTCAAAACTATAAGGTTATCAATTCACCTTGTTGTTTACAATGAAGAATTGGCTATCCCAGAGCAAACGGCTACTGGTAAAGGAATATCAAATCCGTTAATGGCTGGTAGTTTGCCAAAAACTACAAAGCCAACTTAGTTGGATGTTGCTGTGTTGCTGAGAAGATATGTTGCTGATAAAAATGGATAGCTGAAGATGTCAAAATTATCAAAGATCAGATCAAGATTTGACAGAGTGTTTGGATACATCCTCCTGGTCTACAAGATGTTTACACTAAAGAAACATGAAGTTAAACAAGTTCAACAATCATGTTTAGGGGAGGATTGTTGGGAATTATGCATTCCTGACTTAGTACCGTTAGTTATATTAGTTAGTACCGCTAGTTGTAATTTGTACTGACAGTACAAAATGTTAGTACTGATCAGATAGTTAGTACCGTTAGTATAAAATAGTTTGTACCGTTTATGAGATATGCATGAGATATCTTAGGAAAGGATATGCATGATCTTTATACGTGTTTTGTAAAGCCTATTAAGGTTTCCTTCGTCTATAAAAGGAACCCTAGGCATAGTTAGTAGATATAATTCTACACAGATCAATAGAGATCTATTAGCAATCATAGTCTTTGTAATCTGTAACCTAGGCAGATTCAAGTGATAATATAAAGTTCTTTTGTGATTCTTAATATGGTTCTTCTTAGCATTATTGATTAGTTTCCGCATAATCAATAGTGTTCAAATCAGTGTTTCATTATTGTTGCTTTAAAATTATCTAAAGGAACAAACCCTTTACAAGCTAAATGTTAAGATCTATTCAGTAAACGAACCAACAAAGTACAAACAGTTTTTAATCAGATGGAAGCTGTTGTTCAACAACATTTTGTAGACAAACAGTGTTTTAAAATTCATAAGAAATAACTTTTTCTTGAAAATGATTGACTCTTACAAAAAATCATGTCTCAAGATGTTATGATATGTGTGATGAATTCCATTTCTATTTTGATAATGTGAATGTGGACATGCAAAGTAGTGAATCTTGTGTGAAGTGTGTAGATCTTGATGTTGAGCTTTTAAACAAACAAAATGCGTATAATGATCTTTCGAAAAGTTATTCACAACTTGAAAAACATTGCATTTCACTTGAGTTAAGAATGCAACTAAATCAAGAAATTTTTCAAAAGGAATCATTCACTAATAATCAAAATGCACTTGAAATGCAATAATATTTTGAAAATAATAATTTGAAATCTCAACTACAAGCTAAAGACACTACAATTTGTAAGTTGAAGGAACATATCAAAACGATGAGAGAAAATGACATGGAAGAGAAAGTCAAACACGAAATGGATGAAATTGAGACCATAAACATAGAATTGGAGCATAGTGTGGCAAAATTACTTTCTGAAAATGAGCGTTTACATAAAGAAATTGAGCATTTGAAAAAGATTTACAAAGATCAATTTGACTCAATTAAAAAGACACTTGCTCTCTCTAAGGAACATGGTGACTCTTTTATTGCTTAATTGAACTCTAAATCGATGGAAAATGCGGATTTAAAACATCAACTTCAAGACAAGGTTTTTGTGATTACATCATTGAAAAATGATTTACGAAAATTAAACAAGAAAGAAACTGTTGAAAATGCTGCATAAATACCAATTGCCACCACTGTTGCTCCTGGCATGTTCAAGCTAGATTTAGATCCTTTAGCTCCTAGATTATTGCAAAATAGGGAAGCTCACATATACTATCTTAAGCATACTCAGGAACAAGCTGACATACTTTGAGGAATAGTCAAACAAACTAAAGCAAAACAACCTTTAGATAATGAGTTAGACCTTGCATGTAAGCATGCCAAACGAATTCAGGAGTTACTTGTAAATGTTCGATATGTGTGCCCTAATGTGATTAAACTTATTAAGAAAAAGGTTGCTATCACACCTATGAATAAGGTCAAGAAAGTTATGTTTTATGAACCGCTCACATCCTCAAGCAACATCAAACAGGTAGAGTCATATAAAACATCTGATTCTAACACACCTGTGTTTTCTTCTATAGGATTGAAGTGTTCTACTAGTACTTGCAGATCACAGCCTACAGGCAATAAAAAGAATAATGGGATCTTGCAAAAACCAAGTAGCAACAGGAAGAATAAAGTAGAAGCCCAACCTAGGAAAGTGAATAAAAAAATTGTGTTAAAGAACCTATTTGTGATGACAATGTTAAGCATACTATGTTAAATGTGAATTCTCAGTTAATTTGCGTTAAATGTAAGCAATGTATGTTTAATGCAAATCATGATGTGTGTTTCCTTAATTTTGTGAATGATGTGAATATGCATGCTAAATCTAAATCTAAGTCAAAGAAAAGCCAAGTGCATAATATTTGGAAACCTACGGGTAAAGTGTTAACTGATGTAAGACTTAAGTGGAAACCAACATGATAACTTTTCACTATAGTTGGTAACTTGTGCCCTTTAACTAGGTTCACTCCCAAGAAAATAGTGCATCTTAAGGAAACCACTTCTAATTCAGTTGAAACACCAAAACCAGAGATTAAAGTCTATAGTAGGAGACCCAAACAAATAAAATCAGTAGGTTTGAGTAAAAAAGCTAAGATTATAAAATCTAAGATTGCTAACAACTCGGAACCCAATCATTTGTGGGGATCCAATGCTACAGATGTTCTATCTTCTTCTTCTCTTGTCAATGATAGGTTTTCTAGATTGTTCTCTGGTATCTGGACTCTGGATGCTCAAAACATATGACAGGGAATCGCTCTCAGCTCATGAACTTCGTCAGTAAATTTCTGGGAACTATTCAATTCAGAAATGACCAAGTTGCAAAGATAATAGGGTATGGTAACTATCTGCTAGGAAACATAATTATCTCAAGGGTATATTATGTTGAGGGGCTTGGACATAACTTGTTTTCTGTTGGATAATTTTGTGACGCGGATCTTGAAGTCACTTTTCGGAAAAACACTTGCTTTATTCGGAATTTAGAAGGTGTTGATCTACTTTTAGGATCCAGACACACAAATTTGTATACAATTTATCTTGATGACATGCTAAAGACTTCTCCAATCTATCTTCTATCAAAAGCATCAAAGACTAAGAGCTGGTTATGGCACCATCAGTTATCGCATCTCAACTTCGGTACTCTTAACAAGCTAGCTAAAGACGGTCTTGCACGAGGCATTCTAATACTTAAATTTCAAAAAGATCATCTGTGTTCTACATGTGCATTAGGAAAAAGCAAGAAATCCTCTCATCAACCCAAGGCTGAAGATACTATCAAGAGAAACTATATCTTTTGCATATGGATCTTTATGGCCCGATGCGTATGAAGAGTATTAACCGGAAAAAGTATATCTTGGTGATTGTTGATGATTATTCATGATTTACTTTGGTCAGATTCTTGAGATCAAAGGATGAAACTCCCGACGCTATCATCAAGTGCATCAAAAATATTCAAGTTTGTTTGAATTGAATGCCATAGTCTGTAATGTTCGAACAGATAATGGAACATAATTTGTCAATCAGACTCTTCATGATTTCTATGAAAATGTCAGCATTTCACATTAAACTTCTGTTGCTCGCACTCCTCAACAGAATGGCATTGTCGAAAGGCAAAACTGAACTCTTGTGGAAGTTGCTCCCACAATGTTGATATTTTTAAAAGCTCCTCTATTTCTATGGGCCAAAGCAACCAACACAACTTGTTATACCTAAAACCGTTCCTTGATTCGTCTTCGCTGCAACAAAACTCCTTATGAGCCGATGCACGACAAGAAGCCGGATTTATCGTTTCTTCATGTCTTTGGTTCACTCTGTTATCCGACAAATGATAGTGAGGATTTGGGTAAACTAAATGCAAAGGCCGATATTGGTATTTTTGTTGTATACGCGCCAGCAAAGAAAGCTTTCAGAATCTATAACAAAGAACCTGGAAAATTATGGAAACAATTCATGTGACGTTTGATGAGCCGATAGTGATGGCTTCTGAACAATTCGGTTCAGGACCCGGGCTTCAATCTATGACTCCTAGAACAACCAATTCAAGACTCGTTCCAAACCCTATTCTTCAACAACCGTGTAATCCACCAAATAGAGATGATTGGAATCATTTGTTCCAACCTATGTTTGATAAATACTTCAACCCTCTAACTATTGTTGCCTCTCTAGTTCTAGTCGCTATTGCACCAAGAGCTATTGATACAACTAAATCACTAGTGTCTACGTCAATTGACCTAGATGCACCATCAACAAGTATTCCATCAACACAAGAACAAGAACATTCTCTAATTATTTCTTAAGGCTTTGAAGAATCACCAAAAATACCACACTTTCATGATGATCTACTTCATGAATTTCTTCATGAAGACTCGACTTCTCATGGATAGTCATCGAATGTGAGACCAAACCACACTCCATTTGAACACCTTGGTAGATGGACTAAGGATCATCCAATAGCAAACGTGATTGGTGACCCTTTTCATTTTGTCTCCACGAGAAAGCAACTCGAAACTGACGCCATGTGGTGTTATTTTGATGCCTTCCTAACTTCTGTAGAACCAAATAACTTCAAACAAGCAATGACCGAACCATTATGGATTGATGCAATGCAAGAAGAAATTCATGAATTTGAAAGACTACAAGTTTGGGAATTGGTGCCGTGTCTAGACAAAGTCATGTTGATCAAACTAAAATGGATTTACAAGGTCAAGACAGACGAATTTGGCAGGGTACTAAAGAATAAGGCAAGATTAGTTGCTTAGGGATTCAAGCAAGAGGAGGGTATCGATTTCGAGGAATCATTTGCACCGGTTGAAAGAATAGAGTCCATCCGTATTTTCATAGCAAATGCAGCCAACAAGAATATGACGATCTTCCAAATGAACGTCAAAACGGCTTTCTTAAATGGCGAGCTCAAAGAAGAGGTCTACGTTTCTCAACTAGAAGGATTTTTTTTATCAAGACAACCCATCGCATTTGTACAAGCTAAAAAGGCCCTCTATAGTCTCAAACAAGCACCACGTGCATAGTACGACATGTTGTCAAGTTTCCTCATTTCACAACATTTCTCTAAAGGTGCAGTTGATCCTACACTCTTCATACGAAAAGCAAGAAAAGACTTATTAGTGGTACAAATTTATGTTGACGATATAATATTTGTATCCACTAATATTAATTTGTGTAATGAGTTTGCTAATCTGATGACCACTAAGTTCAAGATGTAGACGATGGGGCAGATGTCATTCTTTTTAGGATTACAAATTTCTCAAATTCCTAGAGGCATCTTCCTAAACCAGTCAAAACATGCTTCTAAAATTATTAAAAAATATGGTTTCCTGACTAGTGATTCTGTAGACACACATATGGTAGAAAAGAATAAACTGGATGAAGATCTATAGGGGACACCAGTTGATGCTACACTTTACCGTGGCATGATTGGATCCCTCATGTATCTGAAATCCAGTAGACCCGACCTCATTTATGCAGTCTGCTTATGTGTATGGTATCAGGCAAAGCCTACCAAAAACACTTAAATGCGGTTAAGCAGATCTTTTGATACCTAAAGGGAACCATTAACATGGGTCTATGGTATTCGAAAGATATCGGTATGTCTCTAATAGCATATTCAGACGCAAATCATGTGAGGTGTCTGGACACTAGACGCAGTACATCAAGAAGCACTCAATTCTTAGGTGACAAACGTGTTTGCTGGTCTTCCAAGAAGCAAAAAAGCACTACGAACTCGAGTACAAAGGCTGAATATATTGCCTTATCTGGGTGTTGTGCTCAAATCATATAGATGCGTTCACAGCTAACATATTATAGCTTTCAATTCAATAAGATTCCTCTGTACTGCGACAACAAAAGTGCAATTGCTCTATGCTGCAACAACGTTCAACACTCAAGAGCAAAGCACATCGATGTACGCTACCATTTTATAAAGGAGCGGGTAGAGAATGGAATAGTGAAACTCTACTTTGTTAGGACGGAATATCAACTGGCTGACATCTTCACCAAACCCTTGCCTCGAGAAAGATTCAACTTCCTGATCAAAAAGCTCGGTATGAGAAGCATGTCTTCGGAAACGCTTAAACGCCTGACAGAGGAAGAAAACAAGTAATGGTGGTAACTCATAATATATCCTATGTATTATATGTATATATGAAAAACATAAAAACCAAAAATATTTTTCATTTTATATAAATTTTTCAAAAAAAAAAATGTCTATTTCCTTCCTTAACCTAAAGTCCGAAATAACCTTACTTTTCTCTTTGAGTTGAACCTTCAAATTGTGACTAGTTAAACAGAACTCTTTTTTGACTAGCTCACGTGTATCTGATTGACAACAAGAAAATCATAGGTTTTAGTTTTTAAACCCTCTTGTATGTCAATGTCTTTAAGAGCTAATAGTCCTAGAGTTTCATTTAACTTTGTTTGAAGTATTTTATAATCACTCGTTCGGTCATTACGGAGCCTTAACTTCCAAGGTCTCAGTCTGTTTTTTGTTCTGAAGTGCAATCAGACAACTATCCCGACAACTAGTAGCCTCCCCCAGAGCACTATTAGTTTCATCAAGGTTAGTTTTGCACTTTTCCAATTCTTGAGTCAATGATGCGTTTGCTTTCTTTATTGGCTTTAAAATCTGTTTTGTTTTTCCTCAGTATCAGAGTTAAATTTGCAAATTAAATTACAAGCGACACAACGCTCATCAGCACATTCTGTAGCATGTTCTTAGAATGTTGTCTTTCATTGGTAAACACATTCTTTTCATCATTGTTTTGTACCTGTTCCAATGGCGTATCAGTAGAACTTGATTCTGCAGGTAAGACTTCCTGAATCTTTGCCATGAAACCGTAATGTGCTTCCAATTCCTTCTTTTCAATCTCTTCATCTGATACAATCCCACTGCTTGTTTCATCTCCTGAACTTGTAACCGATGATTGAACCTCTTGAACCTTGCACTGTTGAATCTGCAACTGTCTTTCACTCAACTTTTTCAACGTCATCTTAAGCTCTTGCTCATGACTTGCTCTTTCTATTATACATTGCTCAATGGAGTTCATGTTCTGGATGATTGTTTCCTTGAAGGTTTGAGCTTCATTTTTAGTGTAATCTCTTGAAGATTTCTTGTTAACTTCTCGATCTGACATGAAAAAGATTTGAATAATATCGAGAGGCTTTAACAATCAAGTTAATGAACCTTTCAAACTGTAATTTGATCACACTTAGAGCGGATTTGGGGAATCCATCTCGTGAGAATGGTTTCTGCCATTGAGAAGTGTTTCTAAGTTATTCATGTGTTTTGAGATGCTGAAACTTTGAAGGTTTTGGATACACTATCACCAAAGAGTTGAGCAAAAGCTTGTTGATACAAATAATACTCTGTTTTCGAGAAGTTGAGTGGTTGATTATGTGCATTTAATTTTTGCGTTCAAGGAGTTTTTTCTTTGAAAATCTTGCTTGCATATGCAGTTTCTGTATCTCTGGTTCCCATAACACTGAGAACCCGAATATGCGAAAGTATTCTTTGTTTCCATTTTAAAAAAACGAAAATGATAATGAAGTGTAAAATTTTGATGATCTTAAGCAGTAAAGTGATTTTGTTGTAGTGGAAAACTATTTTACTGGGATTTTTTACAGAAGTCTCACTTAGACTTTCAAACCGAGAAACATACAAGACCACTCACCTCTCTCTCCGTAGAATTTAACTAATTAAAAGAAAACCATAAAAATAGAATTATTGTTGGTGAAATCGTTGTTGTTGTTGAATAACTTGAACTTTTGTAAACGATTTGTGAGCTAAAACGATGAACGGTGCACAAATTTTGAGCTTGAAATGATTAACGGTTGATCAAAACTAAAATAAGGACAAACGGTGCACAAACGATTCACTTTAAATGGCTAACGGCTAAATTATAACTATTAAGGACAAACGGTGTAAGGTTGTTTTAACAAAGAGGTAAAAAAAACAAACAAAGGAGGATGGTGAATTTGAATTAAAGTCCAGGGGCTGCATGTGTCATTTTCAAATTCTTGTTAATTAAGAAATGAATTCCCTCCAATTTTTTTCTTGTCACCTTCGTTTGAAGATATAAAAAAATACACCGAATATGAATTTGATCTCGCGGAGTCGTACGGTTATCGTCGGTAAAAACTAAATATACCACGTTGATCGAAACGATGTCACGAATACGATGATGTAATTCTTAAGTCCCGTCGTTTAACGTCACTCGAAACCGAAAAACCGAAACTAAGTTAAAACGTGAAGATTTTGTTCTTGTTGGTATTAGTTCGGTTCAAGCTTAGCAAAAAAACTCGTTCGGTCCAACTCCAAAAAAATTACTCGTTCGGTCCTTGAGATTTTGCACTCGTTCGACTCTATAGTTTTCCACTCGTTCGGTTATCATAGGTACTTACTCGTTCGGTTCTCATGAGTATAAAACTCGTTCGGTCCTTTATGATTGTTACTCGTTCGGTTCAACTAAAGAAACACTCGTTCAGTCTGTGATGGAAATCACTCGATCGGCTTCAAAAGTTGAACTCGTTCGGTTGCTTTAGTCGTCTTTACGTCAACATATAGCAACAAAAAAACCACTTTCCTTAAGAAGCTATGAAGGAGACCAAGAATAAGCAAACATGTGTGACACAAACAGATTGGATACACACTATGAAATAGCCCACTTGATTTTTCTATATATTTTTTTTCAACAGTACGCCCAAACATGTGTGACACAAAGTTTGTTAACCAAAAAAAAGAAAAAAAATTGTGATGTATGACAATAACAAAGAACGAAAATGAGAAAAAAATGAGCACTAAATAAGCCGTTCGAATAAGCTTAAGCAACCACAAAAAAATCATGAACCCACCCCGTGGCGATTGATACCAATTGATGGTTCCCGATTAACACTTCACTTCATATAATCACAACACAAATCGGAACTAGAAACTAGAAAAGAGATGTTAGTTTAGAGAGAGAGAGAGAAGAGAGAGAGATGAGAGAAAAGAGAGAGATATTAATTAGAAAAAAGATATTTGTGATTTTTCTTTCTTAGATATTTTCTTAGGAAAATATCTATATATATATCCCTACGACGCGTGGGATATTTAACTAGGACCCGGGCTCGGGTTTTGCTTGGGATTAAACCCGAAACATATACAATATTAGATTATCTATCGAGCCCGATTCCCGATATTATCCTGTTACAACATTAACTAATTAAAGACCGAAGCTTCATCGTAGAGTGACCGAGCTTCCTTGTTCGACTCAATAAATTGAGGCTAACACCCTGACTTGCTGCTTGTATCCTGGTTTCCAGATTCTGTCTCACTGCTTTCTATGACAACCAAACTAGCATCTAATGCTTTTCCCAAATAAATATTACTCTCTTGCGTCTGCATTAGTCTTTTATTCACCCTTCTATCATATTATCTTTGATGACGTGTTCTTTCAGCAACAGACTTCTTAACATTAGTCATGTGTTGAAGTAACATTTCTCTGAACTGTTTAATTTCGATTCTAGTGTATTCAGCAAAATACTTGTCTGCCATTTGACTATCGTAATCCAAAGTAAACTGTGAATCGATGAACATCTAAAATTGTCTGTTGATCACCCAAAAGGCTGCCATGGATCTATCTTCTTGAAATTCATCTTTGTCAAGTTGCTTTTATAGTTGATCTACGTTGAGAAGCATCGTACTTGTAAAAGTATCATTATCTTGACCAAAGAGTGACATGAATTCCCGTTTGAATCCATAATCGATACGAGTGCCTTTTAAGTCTTCTTTAGAAAGAACTTAAAGGTGTGAATGAAGAGAACGAAAATATGCCATACATCTCTCTTTTGATTTGGACATTTTGTATTTTATTAGATTAACATCTTTTGTTTCCATTGTATCGAATTTGTTGTGAAATGAATTATAGATCTTAAGTAGATAAAGTGATTTTGTTGTGATTTGTTATTCGGAAAAAAAATCATTTTTAACGTTAAAGTACTTGATCTTAATTAACGATTATAAAAAAAATAGAAATAAGGACTACTGGTGAAAAGGATTAAAACTAAAGGGCTAGAGTTGAAAAAATTTGAAACCTAAAAACTAAAAGTAAAAGTTACAAATGTATTTAAAAGAAAAGGTTAAAATTGCAAATGTTTTAAGAATAAAAGGTTAAAAATAAATGTTTTGAAGTAAAAGGGCTAATTGTAAATATTATTTATTAACTAAGGTTTAAAACGAAACCTTGTAAAACCTAGGGTTGAAAGTGTAAAAATCAAAAATTTAAATTATATTAATATTAAAAAATGAATTAGTCATACTGTATATTTTCATCTTCTTCTTTGTTGTTTAAAACACATTTTAGGGTTTTTATGTTTTTTCTTCATTTTGATCTCGTTAAGTGATGCTTAAACAAAAATAAACATACTACGATGATCTTTGAAGGACCGCAATTCTAATGATTATAGTTTTAAGTCCCGCGAACGTCGAAGTCGAAACCGTAAAACCCAAAACAAGTCACTAAACTGCTGTTGATTTTTATATTAACCAAACCGCTATGGATTTTTCATTTTGACAAAGTTTCATTTAGACTTGACCAAGAAAAAACTTCAAATCGCCACCTGTATTACAACCCGCTGCCAGTTATAAACTATCAAACCGCTATGAGATATTGCTAAACCGCTAGTTGTACTAGTCTTTTGTTTTCTTTTACAAATTCAACAAACAAACAAAAACAAGTACTTTCTTGTCAAAACGGCTACTTATTATTTCTATCCTCCCCGACCTTCGAATTATGTTTTAGGATTAAATCTTTATGGGTAACAATTAGTGAAATGATTACTTATCTCGAAGCGGCATATCATTCTTAAGACTTAGGCATTACTTCTTCCTAAGACCTAGCACGTAAAATTCTGTCACAATTAAACGCATCCGCATAAAGCATCCTAATTTGCTGATTATAATTTATCTTAGGGATTAAGGCAATGGTGATTTTGTTAAATCCTAGCTCATATAGACTTTACCCACTTACTGCTTAACGGCTCTTTATATACTAGTAGTCCCTTGTCTGAGTCTTTACCAATTAATTAGAACGTACTCGTTGATACCAAGGTCACCTTATGGCTCAACTAAGCTCATGATCAAAGGGCAAAGATAGGTCAATATTTGTGATCCTATGATTCTAGATATATAAATTGCAATATAGAGAGCTATCCCAGACTCTTAGCCTACGCCCAAACAACACCGAAGTTACAGCGCATTAAATACGTAGGACTAGACCTAGTTGAATGATATGTCGCATACTTAAGCACGTAAACAAGTATAAATTGATAAACATAAACAAGCAATTCAACGATAAATTAAGAAATCGAGATAAATAAACCAAACATTAAGATCTTCATAACAATGGCTAATACCCGAAGGTATTAGCCTTCAAACATCATAATTAATACAAAAGTAATGATTTAACTAAGGTAAACTAACCAAGTTAACGAATGATACGAAAAACTGAACGATTACAAGAGTATAAGAAATTACACGTTGTCTCCTATGGAATGAATCGCGTTGCTCGACCTCTTCTGCTCTTTTTCTCCTCTAAAAATCAAATTTTATGGTTTAGGTATCGAGAATATGATTTAGCACACTTAAAACTCATTTTTGAGTTTTCTATTTATAAGGTCTGAAGTTGATTTTGATACGGCGTATCCAATGTCTTGGATACGGCGTATTGGGGTTTTGTTGGAGTAGGAACCATGTTTGATATCTTCCAGAATATTTTATTACCATATAGCTTGAATACGGCGTATTGCCTTTCTTGGATACGGCGTATTGGATCTTGTTTCCTTCGTGGTCTTTGGTGAGTGCAGGCAAAGATACATTGTATCTTCCTTGATGGATACGGCATATTGGTCTTCAGAACAATAATCTTCAAATATCTTTGTTTAAGCTCCAGAATGCGTGCCTTTTAGTCAATCTTCACTAAGTACTATGTAATTACTGCAATTCTCAAATATAAATGATTAAATAACAATTCTTTATAATAATTATACAAAATGGGTTAATTACATGGGATAAATGATGCTATAAAATAGACGTTATTTGATGTCATCAATAGCGCTCAAACCATCTTCAGTGAACGCCGTAACCGGGACACCATGAAGTTTAACCCAAACAGGAACCATACTAACATCTTCTTTCAATAGGGTCACGTCAGGATGCCATTTCTTTAGAATAAGTGGTGTTAGGAATCGAGAAAAGACTCGGTCACTCCTAAAATATGTAGCTCGTAGGTCTTAGATAGTTTTTGGAACCTTAAATAGGCAGAAAGGCCAAAGCCTATGGAAAGCCCATGTAGGAGCCCATGGCCGGCCACATACTAGGATTATAAGTACCCTCTCCATAGCTTGGAGAGGGTGTTGGTTGGTTTCATTTCTCACATAGTTTTTAATCTAATATTCTCTCTTCCTTTCTCTCTCTAGAAACCTTCCTTCCATCTCTTTCTCTATCTAGGTTCTTATTGATTGGTTAAGTGGTAAGATAATATACATATTCTACAATTGGTATCAAGAGCCATGGGGTGATTTAGTTAGGTTTTGTGTGCGTTTTCCTTGTTTATTTTTGGTCTGTTTGGTTCGAACTCAAACAAAAGGTTTTCACTTTTTGTGGGTTTAAAACAATAAAGCTTTCATTTTTATGCATCTACTATCTTAGTATAAGCTAGTAGTACAAGAAAATCCTAAGAAACACTTCAAAAATTTGATCTTTTTAAGGTTTTTGTTCGAACGTCTTTTTGTACTCAAAATCTTGATTTCAAATTTTTTGTGTTAAAAACCTTAAAGTTTGTGTTTTTAGGGTTCTAATAGGCTTAGGATAGTAAGTTTTGTAAAAAAATCAAGAAAAAATGTCAAAAAGTGTGTCTTTAAGTGTTTTGAAAAAGTAGGCGAATTATACCATTTTCCTTTAGGCGAATTATACCTGTTTGCTTAGGAGAATTATACATGTTTGCTTAGGAGAAGTATACCTATTTGCTTAAGAGAAGTATACCTGTTTGCTTGGGATAAGTATACCTGTTTGCTTGGGAGAAGTATACCTATTTGCTTGGGAGAAGTATACCTATTTTCTTGGGAGAAGTATACATGTTTGCTTGGGAGTAGTATACCTCTTTGCTTGGGTGAATTATACCATTTGCTTGGGTAAATTATACCATTTGCTGAGTGAATTATACTACTTTGCTTGGGTGAATTATACATTTCTCTTGGGTGAATTATACCACTTCCATTGGGTGATTTATACGGTTCTTTCTTTGATTTGTAAAATCCCGTGAAAGATTAACTTCTTTTTTCGTTTTATCAAGAATTGTAAAATCCCGTGTAATTCTAATATTTCATCACTTAAACATACATCACTTTAACACAACAACCTCTAATCACTGAACGATCAAAAGTGATCTTTTCTCATTTAATCAATCAATTCAAAATGACAACTTTAGCAGAATTCATGATCATTGCCGGTGCGGACAACCGTCCTCCCATGTTGGAAAAATCTATCTATGATTCTTGGAAGAGTCGTATGGAACTATACATAGTGAATAGGGAGAACGGGAGAATGATTCTTAACTTAGTACTAAATGGTCCACTTGTATGGCCTACTATTGTTGAAGAGAATGGTACCACTAGGACAAAGAAGTATGAAGAACTTTCAGTTGCAGAGAAACTCCAAGCTGAATGTGATCTTAAAGCTACCAACAACCTTCTTCAAGGTCTTCTACCGGATGTGAATGCTATCGTCAATCATCATAAATTTTCCAAAGAGATATGGGATAGAGTTAAGCTTCTTATGCAAGGCATGAAATTGTCATTACAAGAAAAGGAATGTAAATTGTATGACGAGTTTGATAAGTGTTCATTTGTGAAGGGTGAAACACTGTATCAGTACTACTGGAGATTTGCTCAACTAATCAATAACGTGAACATTATCAACATGTCAATGAGACCAGTTTAAGTTAATACAAAGTTTCTGAACAGTCTACCGCCAAAATGGAGCAAATTTATAACGGATGTGAAATTTCCCAGAGATTTGCATACAACAAACTATGATCAATTGTATTCATATCTTGAACAACATGAGGCACATGCCAATGAAACTCGCTTGATGCATGAGCGATACCAAGATCCTCTTGCCTATGTTGCCAATTTCAATCAACCATCGTCTCACATTACCAACTATCATTCTCCATACAACACTATGCAGTTTCCTCAACAAACAAATACAATGATTCCACAAGTTCACTCTCCTCAATCATATTTACCAATGAATGCAGCACCTCATCTATCACAACCACAAATCAGTCATTCATCCGTTCCACCATTACATCAATAATACAAAAATAACCAATCTATATGGAACATCAAACCTAGACTGTTCCACAAAATGCTTATCATTCACCTCTAATTCAACTCACCCAATGAAATAGTTTCCTCAATCAGACTCAATCTTCTGTCTTGGTGTTTTCTTAAGGAGATGATCTAATTGCCTGTCTTAACAAGGCAATAGCTTTCCTGTCAGCTGTAGCTGCTTCAAAGTTCCCTTCAACCAACAATCAACTTAGAACTTCCTCTAATCTAAGAAACCATGCCATTATACAAGACGGCATGGTTACTGTGCAACAAATTCAAAGGAGGCAAGGACAAAGTTATGTTGGTACTGGAAATAAGGGTAAGGCTACTAGTTCTGGGGGAAACAATGCAAGAGGGCATACAAGAGTTGTTAGATGCTATAATTTTCAAGGTGAAGGACACATAGCTAGGCAATGCACTCAGCCTAAGAGGCCAAGGAACGCTGCATGGTTTAAGGAAAAGGCAATGTTGGCTGAAGCACAAGAATCTGGTCAAATATTAGATGCAGAGCAACTAGCATTTCTTACAGATCCAGGCATTCCAGATGGTCAAGCTGCTCAAACAACCATTCCAAACAATGTTGTTTTCCAGACTAAGAATGATGCTTATGATTCTAACTGTGATGGTATCTCTACTGCACAAGCGGTTTTGTTGGCCAATCTTTCCAACTATGGTTCAAATGTTATCTCAGAGGTACCTCATTTTGAACCGTATAATAATGATATGGATAATCAAAGTGTGCATGCAATGAAGGGTTTTGAACAAACACCAGTTGTTGATTATATAGATAGTGAGATAACAAGTGATAACAATATCATTCTGTACTCTCAATATTTGCAAGAAACGCAACATGCAGCTGTTCAAGATACTAATTTGTGTGCATAACAAGATTCAATGATATTATCTGTGATTGAACAAATGTTTGAACAAATGATTAATCATGTAAATAATTGGGAAAAGGCTAATCAGGAAAAGAATAACGAATCCTTAACCGCTGAGCTTGAGAGATATAAAGAATGGGTCAAAAATTTTAAACAGAGACTTAATATTGATTTAAGCACTCATGAAAAAATGATCGATTCTCAAATTGATGATATGATTAAGGAAAAACTTGCACTTAAGCAGCAGATTGACTCACTTGAACAAAATATTTCTAATCAAATCAAGGAAAAGGAATCTTATTGCAAATAATTACTGTTTTTAAAAATGAATCCAAAGAAAAGGAAAGTAAATATATGGACAAAGAAATTGATTTAGAAAAGAAAATAAAGGAACTAGATAATATTGTTTATAAAGTGGGTCAATCTGCTCAAACAGTGCACATGTTAACAAAGCCACAAGTTTTTTATGATGACACTCACAAACAAGCTCTTGGTTATCAAAATCCATTTTATCTCAAGAAAGCTCGGCGGATTAAGCCAACCTTGTATGATGGTAGTTTGATATCTAGTCAATATGCTGTGATTCCTGTGATTGATGATGAAGAAACATTGATTTTGGAAGAAGAAAGTCGATCTAAAATGCTTGCAAAACAAAACGATCCAATTTCAAAAGAGAAGAAAATTAGTACTACTCTAATTAATTATGTTGAGTTAAATCGATTGTTTGAATATTTTGGTAAACGTTTTGTTCCACAACAAGAATTATCTACTGAACAAGCTTTTTGGTTACAAACTTCACACCCTAATACTGACCAATATGATATTTCACCTGTCAAAATTGAGGCTCCTATGGAACTTCCTAAGGTAAGCCTGGTAAATATAAGCCTTAAAAATCTTAAATACCATCTTGGCAAGTTTGACACCGTGGTGAAAAAGTGAATTACGCCTGATACTATTACAAAAGGCGAATGGGGGTTTGAACACACTAAAGCTGTTTTTCTAAATGAAATTATTCCATTTTTAAAGACCTTAAAAGATATATTCAATGTTTTTTATAAAGATCTTCTAAATGAGGTAACGGAAGTACAAACAGTTTTTAACCAGATGGAAGCTACTGTTCAACGGTGTTCTGTAGACAAACAGTGTTTTGAAATTCATAAGAAATATTTTTTTTTTAAATGATCGACTCTTACAACAAATCATGTCTCAAGATGTTATGCTATGTGTAATGAATTCTACTGCTGTTTTTGGTGATTCTGTGAATTTGGAAATGAAGAAAAGTGAATCTTGTAACAAGTGTTTAGATCTTGAAGCTGAGCTTGTCAAAACGAAAAATATGGTTGAACAAGATGTATTCACTAAACTTTCAAACAGTTTTGCAAAACTTGAAAAACATTGCATTTCTTTAGAACTAGACATACAACTTAATAAACAAATTTTTCAAAAGGACAAATCTTGTAATAATCAGAATGCTCTTGAAATTCAAGAATATTTTGAAAATAATGATTTGAAAGCTCAGCTACAAGCTAAAGATACTACCATTCATAAGTTGAAGGAACATATCAAATCAATGATGGAAAATAACAAGGAAGAGAAAGTGAAACAAGAAATGGATGAGATTGAAACCATAAACATTGAATTGGAGCATAGTGTGGCCAAATTACTTTTGAAAACGAGCTTTTACATAAAGAAATTAAGCATGTGAAAAAGATTTACAAAGATCAATTTGATTCGATTAAAAAGACACGTGCTCCTTTTAAAGAACACTCTGACTCTTTGATTGTTTAATTGAACTCTAAGTCTATGGAAAATGCGGATTTAAAAGGTCAAATTCAAGAAAAGGTTTTTGTAACAACAACATTACAAAATGAATTAAAGAGATTAAAAGGTAAAAATATGCTTGATAATGCCACCACAATAACTAATGCCACCACTATTGCTCCAAAAATGTTCAAACTTGATTTAGATCATTTAGTTTCTAGGCTGTTGAAAAATAAGGACGCTTACATAGACTATCTTAAGTACACTCAGGAACAAGCAGATATTCTTCGGGGAATAGTCGAACAAGCTAAAGCTTAAAACCTTTAGATAATGCGTTAGACTTTGCCTGTAAGCATGCCAAAAGAATTTAAGAGTTACTTGTTTATGTTTGAGACACATGCCCTAATGCGAATAAACCTAGTGAGAAATTGGTAGCTGTCACACCAATGAACAAAGTCAAGAAAGTTAGGTTTTATGAACCTCTCACATCCTCAAGAAACATTCAACAGGTAGAGTCATCTAAAACACCTGATTCTAACACACCTGTGTTGTCATCTACAGGATTGAAGTGTTCTACTAGTACTTGCAGATCACAACCTACAGGCAATAACAAGAATGATAGGATCTCGCAAACACCAAATAGCAACATCAAGAATAAAGTAGAAGTCCAACGTAGGAGAGTTAAATCTAAGTCTAATAAAAAGAATCGTGTTAAAGACCCTATTTGTGATGCAAATGTTAAGCATACTATGTTAAATGCGAATTCTGAGTTAATTTTGTTAAATGTAAACAATGTATGTTTGATGCAAATCATGATGTGTGTTTCTTTGATTTTGTGAATGATGTGAATGTGCGCTCTATATCTATGACTGATAAGAAAACCAACAGCATAATGTTTGGAAACCTACGGGTAAAGTGTTCACAGAAGTAGGACATAAGTGGAAACCAACAGGAAGACTTTTTACTATAGTTGGTAACTCGTACCCTTTAACTATGATCACTCTCAAGAAAATAGTGCATCCTAAGGAAACCACTTCTAATTCAGTTAAAACACAAAAACCAGAGATTAAAGTCTATAGCAGGAGACCCAAACAAGTAAAAACTATAGGTTCGAGTAAAAAAGCTAAGATTGTAGAATCTAAGATTGCTAACAACTCGAAACCCAATCATTCTTGGGGATCCAATGCTACAGATGTTCCATCTTCTTCTTCTCTTGTCAATGACAGGTTGTCCAGATTGTTCTCTGGTATCTGGACTCCGAATGCTCAAAACATATGACAGGGAACCGCTCTCAGCTCATGAACTTCGTTAGTAAATTTCTAGGAACTGTTAGATTCGAAAACGACCAGATTGCAAAGATTATGGGTTATGGTGATTATCAGCTGGGGAATGTAACTATCTCAAGGGTATATTATGTAGAGGGTCTCGGACATAACTTGTTTTCAGTTGGACAATTCTGTGACTCGGATCTTGAAGTTGCTTTTCAGAAAAACACTTGCTTTATTCGGAATTTAGACGGTGTTGATCTACTTTCAGGATCTAGAGACACAAACTTGTACACAATTTCTCTTGATGACATGCTAAAGACTTCTCCGATCTGTTTACTATCAAAAGCTTCAAAGACTAAGAGCTGGTTATGGCACCGTCAGTTATCTCATCTCAACTTTGGTACTCTAAATAAGCTAGCCAAAGACGGTCTTGCACGAGGCATTCCAAAGCTTAAATTTAAGAAAGATCATCTGTGTTCAGCATGTGCATTAGGCAAAAGCAAGAAATCCTCTCATCAACCCAAAGCTGAAGACACTAACCAAGAGAAACTCTATCTTCTGCATATGGATCTTTGTGGCCCGATGCGTGTGGAGAGCATTAATGGGAAAAAGTACATCTTGGTGATTGTTGATGATTACTCATGATTTACTTGGGTCAAATTTCTAAGATCAAAGGCATTTGAATGCCACAGTCCATAATGTTAGAACATATAATGGAACTGAATATGTTGCTCGCACTCCTCAACAAAACGGCGTTGTCGAAAGACGTAACCGGACTCTAGTGGAAGCTGCTCGTACAATGTTGATATTTTCAAAAGCTCTATTATTTCCGTGGGCCGAAGCAATCAATATAGCTTGTTATACCCAAAATCATTCCCTGATTCGTCTCTGATATAACAAAACTTCATATGAGCTGATGCATGACAAGAAGCCGGATTTATCGTTTCTTCACGTCTTTGGTTCACCCTGTTATCCGACCAATGATAGTGAAGATTTGGGTAAACTGAATGCAAAGGCCGATATTGGTATTTTGGTTGGTTACGCGGCCGCAAAGAAAGCTTTTAGAATCTATAACAGGAGAACCCAGAAAATATGAAAACTATTCATGTACGTTTGATGAGCTGACATCTATGGCTTCTGAACAATTCAATTCAGGACCCGGGCTTCAATTTATGACTCCTGCAACATCCAATTCAGGACTTGTCCCAAACCCTATTCATCAACAATCTTGTATTCCACCAACCAGAAATGATTGGGATCGCTTGTTCCAACCGATGTTCGATGAATACTTCAACCCTCCACCGAGTGCTATTTCTATAGTTCAAGAAGCTTCTACTCCAAGAGCTGTCTGTTGGAGTATGCTCGTGTCATAATAAATAATTATACGGCCAGAAACATGTGAGCCTATGGGGTCACACACATATACACAAAGGTACCGCTTTATATATCGTATTTATTGTATATATGGTATATAAATAACCTACGTAACACGAGATCACTATCGGGCTTCTAATAGCTAAGTAAAGTACTTAGTTTATTAGACTTGAAAATCAAATGGGCAAGCCCATTTGAAGCCCAAAAGTGGCCGGCCACTATAGAGGAAAAAGAGAGGGATAAGATCAATCTTTTGGTTAAATATATTTTGGGATATAATTCCTCATTAATTCGGAAATAACTCTTGATTGATTTTGATAATGAGTTACCAAAATCTCTCCCTTCTTTATCTTTATAAATACACGGCTAAAAACATAACCTTATTAAGGGTTTTTGTTTTTCTTGATCAATCACTTTGATTCTTGTTCATTCAAAGTATAATTCAAGGTTACGGGTTTTAAAGGACTAGCATCCAAGAGGTATACGATGAAGTGTAGTGTAGATACATCATAGGGGTGATCTCATTTGATCACTTAGTTTTATTGGATGTTTCGTGTTAAGGTGAAGGTCACCATTTGATTCTACCGATCACACTACAAAGATATTACTTTTCTTGTTTTAACTTTAATTGATCATACGACTCTATGGATCCATTGATAGGTTCATGATCCACTACGTTTTATATTTGATTATATGATATTCATTTGATTCAGCACCTATAGTGGTATCAGAGCCATCATATGATGTCATGTGATCATCTTGTATGCGTAAAAATGGCTAAAAACGCATGTTTTTGATGGATTCAAAAGGATAATTTTAAAAAAGCCCATAGGGCTTATTTTTTTGAATTAATTCGACCCATGAGGGGTCTTATAATCTGTGATTTTTGATACCATAGCCATTTGTTATGCATACTTTAATTGGTTTTGTTATCGAGTACGTGTAAAAGGGCCTAAATCGCGCGTTTTAGAACGATTCTTGAATCAGTTTTAAATCAACCCCTTGGGCATTATTTTCTGAATTAATATAGTTTTTATAAGGTCTTTAATATAGTACTAAGTGATCCTTAAGCCATTGGTTACACGTACCAATCGGGGTTTTAATTCCAGTTAATTTATTTCTTTGATTCGTTGGCTAACAATTTATTTCTTGTTAATTATTTTGTATCCATGGCAAATACATGCATGTTTGGCCATGTACTTAGACAACACCTTGTTAATACATGATATTATGGTATTATTATGTTGTGTATGCAAAGCCGATGAAAACCTTGACCACTTGTGACTTGATTCGCTTGATATTGCATTTAATTTCAGTTTTGGGTTTTGCCATTGTTTCGGCTTCTTTTTGTATGGTTTTAATTTTTGGTGTAGCCATTGTTTGGGCACTTTATAGTAGTTAGATGATAGGATAAATGTATTTAATCATAAAATTATTGTAACCGATGTTTGGATTCGAATGGCGCAAAAGTTAAAGGCATAAAGTCAAATTCAGAGCTGCTGGAGTAACCTCCACTAAAAATGGATTTCCCGGAGTTCTATAAGGAGTTAGAGGCTGAATTTTTGGGAGCAGGTGCAAAACTCATGGGGCTACAACTTCTTCAACTGGAGCTCAGATTGGGGAAGACTCCTTCTAGGAGTTTCAGGCCCGTCAAGTCAGCTGAAATTTTATGGCAGTTTTGGGCATCATGTTCATTAAGGGTTTCACTTGCTCATGATGGTTCTTGGAGCAAGTGGGGGCCCTCTTTGTGGTTGTGTGGTTAACCCTAAGTTGACTTCTTAGTTATTGTGATGGCTCACGAGACCCAACATAAGTTTTTTTTTTCATCGGTTGAGGTTTTGCATACTTGTGGTTGTGTTTGTTTGTTTGCTTTTATATATGTTTGGAATGTATATGAACTTGCAAATATTTTTATAAAAATATAAATAAAACACAAACCATTTTTAGAAACTAAATCCTTGATTTAGTTTAAAGTTTAAATATGATTTAAAACTAAACACTTGTTTTATTATAAATAACACTAAATAAATGTTATGATTGTTATTTAATTTATGTATTGTTCAAACTCATATTTATTCTACCTAGGTTATATATATTAGTCATGAAAATAAATAACTTGACACACATAAAAATAAGTATTAGATTGAAGTTAAAAATAGTTTTTAACTTGTGCTACGAAGAATGAATGCATGCTTCCTCGTACATACTTTTTGATCATGTATTTATCAAAACTTATACCCGTCAAATTTAAGTCATGCCGTCCAATTGGTTGAGAACACTTGCATTTGTTTTTTACTCTGCGTGAGACGTATATGAACTGTAACCCAAGGTGATTATTCTCTATGCGTGAGACCTAGATATATTCTCACATGTTCTCGCATTGGATGGCTTAATCGAGTTAAGCAGGTGAGACCTTGGCTCGAGGCAAGGATAGGACTAAACATGCCAGATCGACATTGTTACTCCGGTTACAAATGTCACGAGTCCTTTATGGTCTAAGAATTGCATAGTTTTTTGAATTGGTGAACGTCAGCTACCTATTGAATCTATCATTGCTAGCAGATCAACTGATATGGTGGAACCTCAATGAGGATTTTAGCCTTTCGTAAAATTAATTGTTTTATATTATAAATAAGGGTAGTTAATTTTAAAAGGATAATTATCGAAAATACTGCATTGAACTTTATAATTTCTATTAATGACATTTATGCAACACAAACCGTAAACAAAAGTTTGTTTCCTTTCCTTGTTAGAGGAAGCCAAACTAAATCTTCTTTCCTTATAAGAAAAATACCTATTCTTATCCTTTTTACTTGTATGAGAAAACTATAATAGGAACACTTGAATTTTCCAATCCTAATCAAACTCAAAGCATACTTACTCGAGAAATCGTTTTGTCTTATAAAAGACAAACGTTTAAGTACGGTTGCACATCTTAGTTGGATGACTAGAGAATATGTTTTCTATAGCCACAAAATGATACATCTTGAAGCATCAAGACATAGTATGAGTTTTAATAATTAGAAATGGAAATCTCAATAAATCACGAAAGAGAAAAGGAAATTAATAGCATGTTTTCTAGTAGTTTTCCTTAACTTGATATTTTTCCTAAGATTCTACACACCCTTGAGGTAATGTAGAAGGAGGAATTGCATGCAAAACTTTCAAGTTAAAGAATGGCATTGATGGCTAGTCCATCATATATATATAGTAGAACTTGATGCACTGCCTTGAATATCTAAGTACATGTTTATTAGTCCGTAAGGCTCACATTAGAAATAATGTTTAGATATTCAAAGAGCAGAAAAGTAAATAAATTGCTACTTGCACTTCATTGGTATAGACAAACATTTAATGTTGTCTTATCCAGTGGGAGCAATGCATTTTACTACTAATATAGACGCACATGTAATGTTGTCTAAATTCAGTAGGAGCTATGAGCTTATCACCTTGTAAGTGACCCATTTTATTTCTAGTTGGTCTTGAAATAATACATTACTTTTCACATATGAAGCATCGTAGATTTATAAGAATCATTGCATATTATTCTATTCAAGGTTGCAAAAATCGCTAGGCGCTAGCTGGGCGGCCGGGTAACACCTAGCGATTAATCGGTTAGGCAGGGATTAATCGGATTGGACTTTTTATATATAAAATTATAAAATTTTGAATAGATAGCCTGATTTTCCCGATTTAGCCGATTTTGTCCGATTTTTTCGATTAATCCCTGATGTGGCCGATTTCTATCCGTAAC
>BQNB010000143.1:0-145800 GCA_026074375.1 Tanacetum coccineum | reverse complement strand
CAATCTTTGTTATTTTGGATTCTTCCAAGGTAACAAACTCTTTATATCAAGAAGAATCGATCAAGGCGTGGGATCAACACTATCTGAGTGGCTGGGTGAATTTAAAATCAAACACTATCCCTATGTGAGGTGCTATGTTATATGTCTATGCCTGAAAAGTTATCTAATATGCAAACTCTCTTAAAAATTCAAATTTTCTCCATGTCACGACAAATGATTTTATTTTTTCGCTTTCATTGCTTGAGGGAAAGAAATAAGCTAAGTGTGGAGGGATTTGATAACGCCCATATTTTACATGTTTCTATGGCGTTATTTATGTGTATTTTATCATTTCTCATGAAATTTTGGTACTTAATTAAGCTTGAATTGCTTATAGGTTTACTTGAAGACTTTAGAGACCTAAGCTCATGATTCTATACATTTTGGGAGACGAATACAAGATTTCTAGCCAAAGATCAAGAAGTCCGCCGTACTTGCTACATTGTGCGCCGTACTTTTCTGTGAAGCCAAAACACCGCCGCACTTATAATATTGTGCGCCGCACATTCTCCTAAAGTTTAAAGAATTAAAGTCTAAAATGCTCCTGCATTAACTCCTCAAAACCGCCATACTTCTTTGCAAGTGCGTCGCACTTCCAGTAAAAGTCATTAAATGTAATCGCATTAACTCCCAAAGTTTACCACACTTTTTCCTAAGTGCGCCGCACTTTGCACCCAATCTTGCCTATAAATAGAGGACGGATTTACATCCTCAAATCATCCCATTCTCTCTTCATCAATCATCTCTCACATACACATATTTCCCTCCTTTTACTAAAAACACCAAGAAACACCTTCTAAAGTTGAATAGAAAGATCTAACGATCAAGAACGAAGACGGTTTCCTAATTAGTTATTGAAATAATGGAAGTTTGTGTAAAATTTACTTTTGTTATGAACTCCTTAGCCATGAGAGGCTAATTCTCTCATGACTACTCGGTGAAGTTACGATAATGAATAAGTGTTTAGTATGATTTTGATAGTTTTAATCTTAAGTTTATGTTGCAAATCTGTTATATCTTATCTTATCCATTTTTGCTTATCAACTTAGATTATATAATCATATCGGTACATGTCGAAAGACCCGTTATGATCTATGTGGTTTTAAAGATTTGTCTATGGTCTTTAACGTCTGTGCTAAGAAATCCACTTTCGTAAGTTGATAAACAAAATAAGCTTTGATATAATAATAACTGGATTATTTGAGTGACATATTTGGTCTAGTGAACTAAATATAAGTCTTAAGTTAATCAAGTTAATTCGTAAAAACGTTTTCTGATGAGAAATAATTTTTATAAATTAAAGTCCCATCTTCAAGGTCAAATCATTTCCAACACTTATAAATTATTCTTACCTATCCGAGTAGTCATCTTTATTATCATTGATAAAACTAAAGTTATTTTCAAAATTGTTAAAGTCTATTTTCTTTCTGATTATTCGAACACTACTCTAATCCCTGTGGACGACCTGGTCTTACCTAAAAAGATTATACTGCATACGTAGGTTATACTTTTACCCGTGTGTTTCCATATAATTGTCCGGTATTTTCAGTCTTATAAATTTAAACCTTTTGAAACACATCAGCAATAATGGGAGCGGCCAGGATCAACACCACAACTGAGTCTTATGTAGTTAGGGAAAAAAATAAATAGGTCCTAAATGTTAGTCCATTTCTTGTGATGGGCATTGTTTTGTTTAGCAATGTTAAGTTTGAATCTGTCATTTTGAACAATTTAAACCGCATGCACCAATGATTGAATTCAGGTTGATGATCAATTATCCTGTGTTGACTCTAACAGTACCACAACATCTATACACATTACTTCACATTTATTGAATTAAGGAAATCTACATAATTGTACGCGCATTATTCAATTGCAGTCAAGGCAGGCTGTGTATTCAGAAACCGTTTGGCAAAACATTATGGCCTATTCATACTATAAAATATGCGTAAACATTAAGCAATGTTAAATTATTTATAAAGACTATAAAATAAGCTACTTACAATCGAGAATGCCAAATATGCAAGCAAGTTACATATGAGGATGCCTAATGTGCAAGGGAAATAATGCATTAACTGAAATTAAAAAATAGAGGTTGTGATGAAATGAAATGTGGATCCTAAGATTATCAGGATTTCCTAGCAGATGAAACATTGTTGTTAATGTGACAATATTATATGCGTTGTGACAGTTTGGAAAAAATGGTACTACAAGATTAATAAGACTAAAAACACGCGTAAACTTATGATAGTCTCAAGAAAGGATATGGAGTAGTACATTAACGCTGTTTTTGTTGGGGACTGTTAACCTAGATCAGCTTCCCACAGACTCTATCCGCTGGAATCGACCAGAAAAAACCACCGGGTAACACATACTACTATGCCTTCTACTAATGCATAAATTCCACATATAGTACCTTGCTGTTCTGAGACAAAGTGTTCCCAAAGTACCTTCCTGTGACAATTGTAATATGCATTCTTCTTAAAAATAGGTACAACTAACTTTATGCTCCATAAGGAAGTGCTACCAGGGGAGCATTCTAGCTGAGGTACTTTTGTGAAACTCCTCATTTATTAATGGGGAATTCCATAAGTCTGGTTATTAAATATCTTTACTATTGAGCTCTTTGCATTCTAACCTCACTGTTCTTTCCTGATACAAAGCAACATTGAATCACACTCTTTAGGCAAGCATGAATTCAGGTAGGTACACTCTCATTACCTTTTCATAACTTCAAACCATATCTGTACCAGCAATCATGCATTCCTTTCTGTTATGCATCCAGGACACAACCATGCCGATAGGCCGTCTCTCTCTAACATACTCCATACATTTGTCATGATATATTCAAATACAATTATTAGACAAGATGGGAATGTGCAGAGTTTTTGTGGTCTGAAACTGTCTGATATGAGGCATTCTAAACACAGGTAAGCACACGTGTATGTTTTAGATTCAAGGTAGGCCTAATATGTGTATCACCTCTGTTTAAGAATGACTTTATAGGGTTAGGAACATCATCGATGCCATCAAACGGGGATATCGGGCTAAAAAGAAAAGCAACAGTCGCTACTCCCAATCGTCCCGTTCCCTAAGCATCCCGAAGAACAACAGGTAATGAATTTATAAAAAGATGGCCAGTTTCACTTCTTTTTGAAAAGTATTAGAATTTGAGCTATCTTTTTAACCTAGGTTTTGAACATTTTCGTTAACATTTTTTATTTTAGGCCCAGCCCAAAAGCGGGCAGGCAAAAAGGCCCACAAACCAGCAGGCTTAGCCTCAACAGGTTATTTTACCCATTATTAATATTCCTTCACTACAAACACTGTCATGGGCAGCTATTGTTCATATGAACCTATACATGTGCATTATCTGATGTTAACGACAGGGACTGAAGTTTCCTACCATAACCTTGGTGCTTCATCCTATGAATATCGCGGTTGCAATGCAACCATGTGGTATGAGGAAAGAAATAACAAAGGGAACATGAATGCAAATCCAACATTATCGCTATGCTGCTAAGAAGGTAAAGTCTTGCTGCCCCGTTTTAATGAAACACCCGAACCATTAAACATGCTACTTAACTTTACCTAGCCTGTGACTTCCCGATTTAGGGACCAGATTAGAGTCTATAATGGTATGTTTTGCTTCACATCCTTTAGAGCCAGGATAGACCATTCGATTAACGTGGGCAGGGGTCTCTATACATTCTGCATAAATTGACAAAACTATCATAGAATCGGGTCTCTCCTTTTTGAAGATGACACTCAGCCCATATATACTTAGCTGTGGTTCTTTGATACACACAATAAGGTTAGGAATCGGTTGGGTGCTTTTATTGATAATGAAACCGGTAAGGGAGCGGATGGAAGAATAGTAGGGAGCCTGATCCAAATGTTGGATTAGAACAGTTCCATTGCCAAGGCATTTTGAATGGTAAGGGATTGGTGTCATTCGCATACTAATGAGAACGTGGAGCTGCACCTGCTTTCTGAGAGAACAAATTCAAGGTAATACAACGCACCAACTATTGCAGAAGTTGCTGCCCTGATTACAAATGATTTTGGTGATGGCGAGCCTACAAGAGATATCGTTGTAAACAAGAAAGATGGTGGGCCGAAAAGGATTTTAGAGTTACACCCATCCTACATAGCACTCCAATATCCTTTGTTATTCCCATATGGAGAAGATGGGTATCATGATAAGATTCCATATCATAGCAACACATGAACACGTAAAACTAACAGGGGTTATGTAACAATGAAAGAGTATTATGCATACGTTTTTCAATACAGAAAAGAGCAGGGAACTACTTTACTCAGAGGAGGGAGGCTATTTCAACAGTATTTGGTAGATACATACACTACCATCGAAGAACAAAGACTTAGTTGGACGAGAAACAATCAAGACACCTTGCGTGTAGATTTGTATCACAATGTGTGTGATGCCGTTACAAGGGGTGACACAAACGCATCCGACATTGGAAAAAGAATCGTTCTGAACCATACTTTTACATGCGGGCTAAGGTATACGATGCAGAACTACCAATATGCAATGGATTTATGCTGCGCATATGGGAACCCAGACCTGTTCATCACATTTACTTCCAACCTAAAGTGGCCTGAAATAAATGAAATGCTAGCATGCGTGCCTGGCCAAAGAGCCCATGATCGGCCGAGAGTAGGGACCAGGGTCTTTAAACTCAAGCTAACTGAATTATTACCTCACAAAGAACCAGGCTTTTGGGGAGTCCCGCACAGGTAATGCATGTTGGCTAAAAATGGTTACGTTGTCTATTATTTCTAAATCGTCTGCTGAATAACACTTAAAACCTAAATATAAAAATTAAAAAATACATAACTATATCATTTAATAATCAAAAAAAAAAATAACATCAATACATAATAACCCAATAATGCATAAAAAAAGAAACAAACATAAAAAAAAAAAACACATAATTTGCATAATATATATAGGCAGATAAATAACATAAAACACGTTATTCAATATAGAAAAGAACATGGGACTACTTTACTCAGAGGAGGGAGGCTATTTCAACAGTATTTGGTAGATACATACACTACCATTGAAGAACAAAGACTTAGTTGGACGAGAAACAATCAAGACACCTTGCATGTAGATTTGTATCACAATGTGTTGAGGCGTACAAAGGGTGTTACACAAACTCATACATACAATGGAAAAGAATCGAATCTGAACCATACTTTTACATTCGTTGGCTAAGGTAACTAGCAGAACTAACCAATATGCAAAGTGGATTTATGCTGCGCCTTATGTGAACCCAGACCTGTTCATTGACATATACTTCCAACCTAGAAGTGGCCTGAAATAAATGAAATGCAGCAATGCGTGCCTGGCCAAAGACCCATGATCCGGTCCTCGAGCGTAGGGACCAGGGTCTTTAAACTCAAGCTAACTGAATTATTACCTCACAAAGAACCAGGCTTTTGGGGAGTCCCGCACAGGTAATGCATGTTGGCTAAAAATGGTTACGTTGTCTATTATTTCTAAATCGTCTGCTGAATAACTGATGCTTCTGTTGTACTTGCTCGTAGTTGTATATGTTATCGAATTTCAAAAGCATGGTCTACCCCACACGCATATTCTGTTATGGCTCAAAGAGAACTGTAAATACAAAACACCAGGTGACATAGATGATATAATTTCAGCCGAACTACCGGCTCCAACGGACGACCCCGCGGGATACAAAGCAGTCACCGACTATATGTTGCACAGACCCTGTAGAAAGGATGCCAGATATGCTGCGTGTAACGTAGAAGGCAAATGTTTAAAACATTTTCCAAAACCATTTTATGCGGAAACAATAATTGATCAGGACGGGTACCCTATCTACCGTCGAAGGGATAATAAGGTGTCTGTTTAAAAGGGTACGTTCACATTCGATAACAAATATGTGGTCCCACACAACCGTTATATTTTATTGAAATACCAAGCACACATTAATATCGAATGGTGCAACAGATCAAAGGCCATTAAGTACTTATTTAAGTACCTAAATAAAGGACCGGATAGAGCAACAATTGTTATACACGAAAACATACAGAATGGTCAGGGTGTGACACAGGAGAAGGTTAAGGTAGTTGACGAAATAAAAAATTACTTAAATTGTAGATATTTAGCACCATGTGAAGCTGTATGGCGTATTTTATCATTTGATATCCACTACACCTACCCGTCCGTGATGAAGCAGAATTTCCATCTGCCAAATCAACAACTGGTAACTTTGCGCGACTCTAAATGTTTGCCAGCTTTGCTTGAAAGGGAAGGTATCAATGTTACAATGTTTACTAATTGGTTTGCCTTGAATGAGCGGCACCCACCAGCCAGGACCCTTACATATGCCAAAATTCCACAACATTATGTGTGCCATGATTAATCCAAAATGTGGAAGCCACGGAAATAAAGGAAATGCATTGGCAGGATTGTTTATTCAACCCCGGCCTCAAGGGAACGATACTTCCTTCGAATGTTATTGAATGTTGTGATGGGACCTTGAACTTTTGAAGACCTCCTAACAGTTAACAAAAGGATATGCGCGACATTCAAGGAGGCATGATTTGCTTATGGCTTACTGAATGAAGATAGGGAATGGATACGAGCTATACAAGAAGCAAGTTTGTGGGCATTAGGGCCACAACTGCATGACCTATTCGTAACCAATTTACTGTTCTGCGACGTAAGCCGCCCCCTCAAACTATAGGAAGAAAACTGGGAAGTTTTGTCAAAATACATTCTACATAAAAAAAACACAAGCTTTTTAGGTACCCAGAATTGCAGCTAACGGCCGAATAGATTCAGAACTATTGTTTGGTGGAAATTTAAGAGCTGTTGGAAAATAGCATGTGCATTATATTTGCATCCGGGAGGACTGCTCATAGCACGTTCGTTATTCCACTGGAGCTGTTGGAAAATAGCACATGTGACATAAAGCAGAGCACACACTTAACAGAGCTTATGCAAGAAGTTGAGCTCATCATTTGGGATGAAGCACCGATGATACAAAAATACGCCTTTAAGGCATTAGACAAGACACTAAGAGATATATTAGGCTACCCAGCACCAAAAAAAGGAACAAAATCTTTGGCGGCATGACGATGTTACTTGGGGGTAATTTTAGACAAATTCAACCAATAATACCAAAAGGCAAGAGGGCAGACATTGTACAGGCATGTATCAACCGTTCAGAATTATGGAAACATTTCAAGGTTTTCACGCTTACATGAAGCATTAGGGTCAATGAGTATTACGCAAACGAAGAGATTGATACTCGAAAGCAAGATTTTAATAAATGGGTTCTAGCTGTCGGTGACGGCAAACTGCCTGCCAAAATAAAAAATGGGGAAGATGAGCCGAGCTGGATTAAGATTCTCGAAAAGTTCCTTATTAAATCATCAAATTCACCGATTGAGCAGATTGTTGCAGAAACTTATCCTAACTTTATTGAAAGGCAAAGGGACTATGCATATCTAAGAGAAAGAGCAATCCTAACTCCTAGAAATGACGATGCGGACGCAATAAACGCAATTATGTTTGACAAGTTAGAAGGTGAATCTGTAACCTACAATAGTGCAGATGAGATATGTAAAGCAGACTGATACACTGGATCAACAACACCTCTACCCGATCGAATTCTTAAATACACTTAACTTCCCGGGAATGCCCCCCACGCCTTAAGTTTAAAAACAGAACTCCCCATCATGATATTAAGGAATGTTAATCCAAGCAAAGGACTCTGCAATGGCACCCAACTGATAATTACTGAACTTGGTGGATTTGTTCTTCGAGCGAAAATCCTTATTGGGTCAAACGTGGGTGACACAGTCGTTATACACAGGATAATATTAACATCGACACAGTCCAAATGGCCCTTTGTCTTGAAACGGCGACAGTACCCAGTCAAGCCATGCTACGTAATGACGATTAACAAAAGCCAGGGACAATCACTTAATTATGTCGGCCTGTATTTACCCAATCCCGTGTTCAGCCATGGACAGCTGTATGTCGCACTATCCAAGGTCACAAATCCTGACGGCCTGAAAATCCTAATGACAGAGGACGGCGACAAAGAACTGAAGCACTGCACCCTGAACATTGTTTACAAAGAAGCTTTTAACTACCTAACTTGACACATTCAAGCACTATTGTAATGGTGATTCAATTCTACTATTGTTCTAATTCCATTAAAAATTGCATTATGCTTATACCACTAACAAGTAAGGATTTGAATTTGATGAAATTATTTACAACAAATACACATCTCGAAAGATACCCAGAATAAGTCAAAATTAAATAAAAAGTCAATCATCTATCTCTAAATAACAATCATGACTAGATTTACACAACATAATTACAGTGCAAACCTATTTCAAGGGCTTCAAATGTGATACCAAGGTTTCCGCTCAAATAAAGCCCAAAAGCTGTTTTAAAGTTTTAAACTTAAACGTTGCGACCAGGAGGAGAAAACAATAAAATGAAATGAAACATGATAAGGAAAATAGAGACGGGTGTTTGTTTTTACAAATTACTAGCCCCCTATTCACAGCAAACAAACTACTAAGCGGCTACACAAGATTAAAATGATGAAACTGCACAGATGCAATCAGACTCTATTATGAACATGTAACATTTGAACGCTTCATACCTGATAAAATAAATAGGGTGATTTACTAATCCAACCATAACAAACTATGATCATATTCACTTTCTTACTCAAACATACTATAGATATTCAATCTTTCACTACATGGTCATCAACATTGCGCTCAGGAACATCTACACCCTTAAGTCACACACCAAAAAGCAAACAAACTAAAACATAATTCCACGCAGCCCAATTATCAGGTTCCTAATTCCCTTACGACAATCCATATAACATCCTTACAACTTAGAATTGTATACAAAAAATGGAAATAAACACACAGAAATTAACCGTTCCATTAACAGGTTGCCTAACAATTTCGGCTAATAAGAAAGTCACTTTCACAAAAAATTAGACATTCATTTGCATTAAAACTAAACATCACATTGAAATAAAGGGCTTCAAATTCATACAGTTTCATTACCTAATACAAGCTTTAATTTTAATGGCTTTAAACATAAACTAAACAAACACACCCCTTATCACTAATCAAAGTTCATCACAGCATCCACAAACAATAATCATAATACATTAAAAAAACTAACACACATTCATTTACATTAACACCATAAGTTTCATATTCATTAAAAACCATAAGATCCATACATTTTTCCTATGCAGACCAAACTACAATCACCAAACATAGATTTGCAAAAGAGAAGTAACAAAACTTATAATACATGTACCACCCCAACTATTAGATACCACGTACATTCCCTAAACCAAAGCTTATCGCGGCTCATTATATATCTAATGGACTCTTTCCTGTTGATTCCTTACTCCGCCATAGCAACCAGCTCATTTCAACACCATAGGTTTTCATTTTTCTTAAGGGGGGCCACGCTTATATCCCTCAAGCACATCAGGTACATCAACTTCATCTTGATCCTCTATGGCTTCCATCAGAAATCATTACTTCAACTGAGCTATGTAAGTCCTTGATTTCTGAGCTTGAATAACATTGAGTCGTAACAATTAAACAAACCGATGGGCTTCCGGATCTGTTACTGCTTGAAATAATTTCATGTATTTAGGGGTATTAAGTGTCACTGCTGAAATCGCGGTATTGATCAATTACCACGCATTGCCAACTAGGTTTTGATGGTTTCCAGGAGATTCCATTGCAAAAGGATTTGTTTGTGGAATATTTAAATTTAGTGGTGGTTTGAGGAAAGGATGAAATGCAACTACTAAAAGGATAACTTGGTGTGAGAATCTAATTAAGTGGTGGTATATAAACAAATTTGTGTGGTGGATTAAGGACCCCATCAGATCCCATCTTTGCCCAAAGATACTTCTTGGTGGCGTATCAGAGGTCGTCGGTCAAATATGTTTAATGAAGTAATTACTAATGCTTTCTATTATCTCAAGTTAACCCTTTTTAAATCTTCAATGCTATACACTATTACAACAAAACTAGCACTTTTTCAATGGACAACTAATACCCGATAAAATATTATCTTTGTAAATGAAATCATCCTTTAATTTATAAGCCCTGAAAATTGTGAACGCCTTTCATTTCGCACCATATGCTGTAAGGGGGTGTTGGAGGTGTTTGAGGGGGCACTTTTTGGTTCTTTTCTTCATTGATGTACAAGGTATGGTGTTGGCTTGCAATCGTGTGAGTAGATTTTTTCGGCGTGTAGTGGAGGATCTTGTGGTTTTCTGATTGTTTTAATTAAATAAATATTAGAATGATATTATTTTTTAAATATTTATTTATTTATTTTTAATGTAAAAATAATTTAAATCTTTTTTTTTTTTTTTTTTAAACTATTATGAAAATATATTTATATTGTAAAGATAAAATATTTTTTATTTTTTTTTATTTTTAACTGAAATTATGGAATTAAAATTAAATTATTTAACCAAAGAAAATAAATGATTTATTTTATTTTCATTTATCTTTTTGGGGGGAGGAGGTTTTGTAACAAAATTATTTAAATGGGTAGGGGGTAATTAAGAAATTAAGAAAGTTTAGTTAGTAAAGAAGTATTGGAGTATGTGAATGATTTAGAGGTAGGTTTATTGTTTTGTTTGTTTAAAAATAATAGAAAAAAATTAAAAAGATATTCCTACGGATTATAGAATTAAGGTGTCGGATAAATAGGGCTTTTTCAGAAGTGTTAATAGGTCAAATTTAATAGAATTTATTTATTATGATACGATATTTATTAATTTTTTTTTTTTGTAGAGATTTAAAACTTTATTTTAATATTTAATACTTCACATCACAAACTGGGGGTTTGGGGCGGAGGAGGGGGGGGGCGCATATTTTGGTAGATTAGATTAAATATAAGCGCTGGTTGAATTAAGAAGAAAAAAAATATGTAAATTTTTGCGTTAAAACCATAAATATTATATATATGTTGATTTTAAATAGTTTTTTAAAATTTTACTAGGATCTATTATATAAAGATTTTTGTTATGCTTATTTTTTGTAAGAGTATTAGAATATAAATTTATCCATAAAAAAAATTTTATAGATCATTTCAATCTAGAAAAAATGTTTTCCAAGTTTATAATGAATTATGAAAGCGTTGTGATAAATTTTGTTAAAAATTATAATTTTTACTCTTAGGGGTCGGGGGTTAAAGATAGTTTATGGTTGAGTGATGGGGTGTGGATTAAAGAAAAGATTTTAAGAAAAATTAATACGGTGAAAAGTTGGTGGTATGGAATTAAGGAGGGTGGGTGGTTGGTTTAGATATTGAAGAATATAAAGGATGAATTGGAGGTAATAGAAACAAAGTATAAGTAATAAAAGTAAAAGGATTAGATTGGGGGAACTATGTGGGGGTTAATATAAATTGAATTATAAAATAAAAGATTGCTGTCGTTTGAGATCAGAATAAATGGGGGTTACGATATGCGTTAAAGTTTGTGGTGGCAAGTAAAAAGGGGGATGATTTACAATGGGTTTTGGGGAAGTTTATGTTTTGCGAAATACAGTTCATTTTTTTTGTATTATTATCTTTTTTTATTAAAGTTATTTTTATGTGGTGATTTTGGTCAAGTTATAAGATTCTAAATTAAAAAATAAAAATTCAAATGTAATAATATTCTTATAAAACAAGTTTGTATTTAAAAATTTATGTTAAAGAAATTAATAAAAAAAAAGAATATTAAATTTATTAAATTATTAAAAAAAAATCTAGTCTTTCTATCATTTTTAATATTTTTAATTTTTTAACATAATTTTTAATAATAAAATAAATGATGGGGGTGGTGGGGGGGTGGGTAAGTGGTTTGACTGGAATAATAAAAATGAGAAATTTATAAGTTTTGATTTTTATTTATAGTGGGTTTTAAAATAAGAGAAAAATTTATCTGGAGTATAACTTATTCTAAAAACGTTGTTTTTATTATATAAATTTTAATTTTATAAAATTAATTTTTTAGAATAGATTTTTTAAGAATAAAATTTTTTTTTTATTTAAAAAATCTCTTTTAATAGCCATTTCGGATTTTATATTTAGCAAATTTAATTCTGTTAAAACAACCCGAAAACTTTCACAAAAAATTAGACATTCATTTGCATTAAAACTAAACATCACATTGAAATAAAGGGCTTCAAATTCATACAGTTTCATTACCTAATACAAGCTTTAATTTTAATGGCTTTAAACATAAACTAAACAAACACACCCCTTATCACTAATCAAAGTTCATCACAGCATCCACAAACAATAATCATAATACATTAAAAAAACTAACACACATTCATTTACATTAACACCATAAGTTTCATATTCATTAAAAACCATAAGATCCATACATTTCCCATACTGCAGACAAACTGCAAACACAAACATAGATTTTCAAAAGACAAACAAACTTAAAACATGACCACCCAAACAAAAGATACCCCGTCCCTTCCCTAACCAAAGCTTATCGCGGCCTCCATAATCTCAACATGGACTTCTTTCCTGTTGATATCCTCCTCCGCCATAGCAACCAGCTCATTCAACACCATAAGGTTTTCATTCTTAGCACGCTTATCATCCCTCAAGCACATCAGGCTATCATAAACCTCATCTTGATCCTCCATGGCTTCCATCTCAGAAATCATTACATTCAACTGAGCTATGTAAGTCCTTGAATTCTGAGCTTGATCACACATGAGGTTAACAAAACGATGGGCTTCCGAGATCTGTTACAGCTTGAATAATTTCATGTATTTAGGGGTCTTAGTGTCACTGCTGAAATCCGCGAGTTCATCAATAACACGCATTGCAACTAGGTTTGATGGTCCAGGAGCTTCCATTGCAAAAGGATTTGTGTGAATATTTAATTTAGTGATGGTAGAGGAAAGGATGAAATGCAACTACTAAAAGGACAACTTGGTGTGATAATCTAATTAAGTGGTGGTATATAAACAAATTTGTGTGGTGGAAACGCCCACAGAAACCCATCATTGCCCAAAGAAACTCAGGTGGCGTAACAGAGGACGATGGTCAAATATGTTTAATGGAAGTAATAACTAATGCTTTCTAATATCACAAGTAACCCCTTAAATCTTCAATGTATACCTAAACAACAACTAGCACTTTTTCAAAGGCACAACTAACCCCTCTAAAACTTTACTTTGTACATGAAACAACCTTAAACTTAATAAGCCCTTACAATAGAGAACGCCAAACATACGACCCACTCTTCCTTTAGAATAGGATTAAATCGCGGTCCCAAAATATGAACATAACATCAATCAGACCACTTACATGTTAATTCATGCCACCTAATCAACGCAATAACTTAGACTATGCTTCACATAATTAACAAATACATTTTACACAAACCCAAAAACCCTAGTGCAATGCAAACTGTCTTTCAAACCCAATCACCGAGATACAAACTTATACTACGTTTCACATAATTAACATAAAGATTTTACACAAAAACAAGCCGGGTGCAACGCATAGGTATGAAAGCCTCGTTACTATAAAAAAGAAGTATTTTTTTAAGAAAATTAAAAGTTAAAGCTATATTTATAAATGTTCAATGCACAATATATTAACTTAACACATATAATCAATGATATTATTAAAATACCCTCTTACTCAGAAGTGCAATTAATATACCACATGATACAAAACAATAATGCATAAATAATCATTTTTTTCTTCTTTGATACCTCACTAAATGAAATTCACAAATCATTAATGATATTATTAAAATACTCTCTCAATCAAAAATACAATTAATATACAATATGGTACAAAACAATAATGCATAAATCATTTTTTTACACACACTAAATGAAATTTACAAATCATTAATGATATTATTAAAATACCCCTTACTAGAAAAGTACAATTAATATACCACATGATACAAAACAATAATGCATAAAGTATGTTCATTTTTTTCCTCTTTAAAACACCATTAAATGAAATTTACAATTTCATTAATGATATATTTGAAATACCCCTCACTCAAAAGTACATTTAAAATACTACATGATACAAAATGATAATGCATAAATCATCTTATCTTTTTTTAAAACCACCAATAAATGAAATTTATAAATCATTAAGCGGATCATAGAAACCATCTTTTATGTAGTTTGAGTTTCTGACACCACCTTTTTCGACCATGCAACGAACCACTATTTATGACCACAACTTAGCAATATAGACACCACTAGATGACGCTAAAATCGCCACTCTCTATGTTTAAATGTTATATAATATTACACGTCCAAAACAACTAGCAATAGTGGTGACCACCATTTTCGTATCATCGTTGCACCGTGATGCACGGGTTGTCTGCCAATCTTTTTATGAAATAGTGTGCGGTAAAGTTGTTCCCTAAAGTTATTGACATGCGTAATGTTTGTTGGAAATTGTTATCTAAATAACCTAATATTATATTAATATTAAACGAGCTACATAGCAGATATAGATCACATATAGCATATATAATTAACCATAAAAACATAAACAAGTAAACATACCTTTAGCAACCAAGCTAGTGACGATTCGAAGACACTTCGAGTACACACACGTGTGCAATAACGTGCGAACCAAACACCACTTCTAGTTACTAAAATAAATAACCTCTACGTGTATCCATACTACACGTCAAACGATATCACCTGAATGCTAGTTCTTGACCAACAAACAATTAAACACAAGAAAAATCAAAACTGAAAAACCCTAAAGGGTTGTTTGTTTCGTTCGACCAAGAGATGAGAAAGAGGGATTAAGAATTATGAGTTCTAGGGTCCTCCTTATATACTAGGTGAATTTAGGGTTTACCTAAAATACATACCTTGGAGGAAAAGATAGCTCAAAACCCAATCCAACCCCCCACGTGGGCTAGGCCGGTCGAAGTCAACCCAAACACCACTTGGTGTTGACTTTTTAACCTTTCTAATATTTATGGTTAATTACATTTAATTACCCATTAATTAAAAAGCCTTTATAGTTAATTATTCATAACGAACTAATTAACGACCGTTAGTGTTCTTTCGTCGAATCATATATTATTATAAATAATAAATGTACAAATATATTATTATATACATTAATAGAATGATATCTAAGTGTAAACGTGTATGACCCCGTAGGCTCATGTATTTCCTGCTATATAAATATCCGTATGACATAAGCACAAACCAACAGCTCCCACTTGCGAATGTCTTTGTCATATAATATAACATACTAACATTGATGAATAGTCTAGCAACATCATCAATGCTCCTAGAAATACCAAAGTATGCAGTTTTGGTAAAAAACTCAACCTTTAATGGTTTTAGTCAATCCTATCCTTTTGTTTCAGATACAATGTTAAATATGGATATGAATCAATAGTCATTTCATATTTTAACGATTCTGTTTCTTGCATCTGTATTGATTCAGATCACCAAATGTAAAAAGAATCATCTTAACTACACTTTGGGCACGGCCATGCAAATATCTAATCAACCCAACAAGGGCCCCAGTAAGATAGTAAGTATCTTACTCCCACGCACGTGAAGGAATAATTATATTTTAACTACAAGTGTCTGTCATGTACTTCAAAACATTTCTGAAAATAGCCCTTATAACTACCTTTTGACAGTATAGTGGTAGACTATAGTCAAGAAATGCTATCCATACATGCAAAACCCGCTTGCATCTCAAGTCTAAGGATAAACATGACTTTCACCATGTGTGTAATGCACCCAATGACGCCAATCCATAAAGTGGTTAACACATGTAGGGTATCTAATATTCAACCTAATTGAATAACATGTGAAGTTGGCAGAATCATCTTTGCATATTCTCCAAAATACAACCAAACACTCACATTAACCTTATCTTAAAAATACTCCCATATTGTCAACTGGTAATGGATAAAGCTTTAGAATGCTATAAGTCATTCATGGATATAAACATTCAAATATAAGACATAATTATTATAAAAATGAAAACAAGATACCATGTATATTAATTCATTCAAAACATAACAATCGTTTTAACATCCCATTATCCAAATACTAACTAAATCACAGATTTACATGAGACTGCTAGCAGGAACAAGTCCAATCGCCATAGCATGTTCATAATGCTTATTGAACGGCATTAGTTTTGTAAACAAATCAGCTACGTTGTCATCTGTGTGAACTTTCTTAAGGATAATCTCACGTTCTTGAATTACTTCAGGAATGTAGTGATATTTCTTCTGAAAATGTCTGGCTTCTTTCAAAATTCCAGGATCATTGTCGATCACTACTGTAGGCTCACTGTCATATAGCATCTCCATAGGTCTTTTATTCGATGACATTTCCAAGTCCATCAATAAACTTCACCATCCAGACGGCTTCCATTGATGCTTCAGCAACATTAATGTACTCGACTTTTGTAGAAGACATGGCAGTAGTGCTTTGCTTGGCACTCTTTCAGTCTACGGCTCCACCATTAAGTACGAACATATATCCCGTTTTGGATTTGGTATCGTCCTTATCTGTTTGAAAACTAGCATGAGCATAATAAGATACTTCCAGCTCAACTTTAGGTTTTGCCCCATACACATGTTGGAATATGAACAAATATAAATTATATATGTCCGGAATTTATTCGAGCCTAAGGGGACGCACACGTTAATATGTAGAATAACGCTTTAATATATTAATGTAATATATTAATTAGTGTTTAACAAATGATCGTTAAAAGTTTAACAAGAATAAATATTAGTTGTTAATAGTTAAAGGACTAATATGCAAAATCGGGAAAAAGAAAAGTTTGGTTTTTCCCACTCTTTCCTTATAGTCGGTCGAACCACCTCCTCATAAGGAGGTGGGGGACTTTTCTTGCAAGCCAAGTTGAGAGGAGTATATAAGGAGGTCTTAGGGTCCTTGAGAGCTCATAACTTTAATCCCTAAAATCCCCAATCTCTCTTGCTCTTTCTCCTAGTCGACCGAACCAAAACCTTTTAAGGTTTTCGGTTTCTTTTCCCCTCCTGTTCGATCAGAAGCAAACCCATAAAGGGTTTTCGTTTGGTTGTGTTTCGACCCTCAAGAACATGAAGGGTTACTTGGTTTAGTTGATAGTCAATCTACGGTGATCGTTTGGTTAAACACTACTAGTTATAGCATGACAGTTGTTACTAAGAACGTATTGAGTGTGTAACTTAGAGGGATTATTCTTTCGATCCTGGTGGTTTTGCGTGGTGTCTAATACTTCGCGCGTTATTGAAGACGGTGTAACGTTTATTGCTAAAAGCAGTGTAACATTTCTTGCTAAAAGGTACACATCTTCAATCCCTTGTTAATTATAAGTTCTATACGTATTTGATCTTTTCGTTGCGCACTCGTGATATGTTTAATTGGTTAAATAGATACAAAATCCCAACAGTGACATCACAAGCCATCATATATGAATTTGTAATTACAAGAATAAAATTGGACAAAATTAGGGTTCTTGATTGTTTTTTAAGCCTTTTGGGCGTTTTATGCATCAAGATTCGATCTTTGTGCATCAAGATTCAAATTTTATTGGTTATAAAATCAATTAGACGAATTCTAGGTTGTATGCAATTTTATAAATAAAACTTGATGTGTTTAATTGTAAATTGATCGGTTTTATGTTTAAATTAATTGTTAATTCTGCATCCATGATAAATACATGCAATTTATCATGGAGTGATATGTGATATTAATCTTGTTAATTGTTAATGAATTTTTATGCAAATATGATGATTAAGAATTAAAACATAAACATTAAATATATGTGTTTCGATCTATGACTTTAAAAGCTAGGGAAGACCTTGACAAGAATTATTGGGGGCCTGAAAGTTAATTTATGTGCCATGTGGTATGTATTTGTATAAGGCTTACGCAATCAATTACATCGATGAATGTGGCCGGAGTTTATAGGACGAAGGAGCCTTATATGGATACATACATGTTTTAATTATTAGATAATTAGAATCATTATGAATATTTGCATGACTTAATTGTTAAGTGTTGTTATTTAAATAATTGTTATGTGAGTTAGTTTTTTGTTTATATTGTTTTTTATTTTAAGTATTGGACTTGTGAGAAAATAAAAAGGGGGTTTCGAAAATAAATATAAACATGACTAATTATTATGAAATCAGATTTATTATTTGGTCTATTTCATATAGTTTCGCTAATGTGTTTTCAAATTAAAGTTATATTATTAAGGGGTTTTAAACTGGACGCTATGGACTCATGGGAAGTACGGCTCATCCACTAGAACAAACTATAAGAGAAGTTTAAGGAGGAGTTTCCTAAAGATTTCAGGTTTTTAATACGCTTCGCGCTGACCTGATTTTCCGCTTCTTTGTAAGTTCGATTGGAGTTACCGTGAACCATGACATGTCACTACAGTGTCATTATTAAAGTTTTTTTTTAAAAAAATTAGTGCTACAAAGTTGTTTTGCATGCTTCTTTGTACACGTTTTTTCACATTTTTTAATCTTTTCCCGCGAATTAAACATAATTATTTTCTATGTGAAAACACGTTGAATCGTCAATTTTTTAAAAGAGGTAACACTATTTCATACATTAGAAGTATAGAAAAAAAATATGTGATACTGGTAATAAATAACTTATTGAGTAAAGTTTTTATTAAAATTTATGATACGAAGATGTATGCATGCTTCTTCGTACATATTTGTCACGACAAATAAAATACCCTTTTTAAATAAGTTATTGCCATCCAATTCGTTAAAAACTCTTTGTAGTGCTTTTTTACTATGTGTGGAGACATATGTAGATAGCTAATCATCATCTCGTGGATCTATTTACAGTTTTTTAGTGAGAAGTTAGTGTTAAGAATCACAGGTTTTGATTGGAACGACTCCTAAATCGGTTTATGGTGAGAACCTAAGAATCGAGGCAATAGATGAGATTAAAAACTGCTTTTACTAGAATATTATAATAATAAAGTAGTCCCATATGGTTCTAGGAATTGCACCGGTGGCAATTATTGATCGTCAATTACCTTTTGAGTACACCATCACTAGCAGATCAACTGATGTGGTGGTTGGTACGGTCAAGTAGGGGGGGGGGGGCTCTAGTCTTTAGAAAATTAAGTGTTTATTTGATTAAAACATTGGGGTAGTTTTAATTTTCTTAGAAGTTTGATGAAAAATACTAATTCTTGAACTTTAACTATGTCTTTTGTAAGATGGCCGTACCTGTTCAACAACATAAAACATTCGGCTTTTAGTCGATGTTGAAAGAGAAAAACTTTCTGGAAATAATTTCAATGACTGGTTTCGTCAACTTAAGTTAGTCTTGAGAGTTAAAAGAAAAGTATGTCATTGAACAGCCATTACCCGCGGCTCCTGCTGCAGATTCCCAGGCACAAGTGTTGTCACAATGAAATGCAGTTTATGATGCATATAATGAGGTTGTTGTCTATTACTCGGGTAGTTGACTCCTGAGCTCCATAGGACAGTTTGAAACCCCTTTTACCATATGACATGATAATAAGAGCTTAATCTATGTTGAAAACCAAGTGGAGTGGAGAGGTTGGACCTAATCCAAACTTTCATGCTTGCAAACAAGAGGAGGGTTGAACATGATTACTAGAATATTATTGTAATAAAGTAAGTCCCATATGGTTCTAGGAATTGCACCAGTGGCAATTATTGATCGTCAATTACCTTTTGAGTACACCATCACTAGCAGATCAACTGATGTGGTGGTGGTACGTCAAGTAGGATCCTAGTCTTTAGAAAATTAATTGTTTATTTGATTAAACATGGGTAGTTAATTTTCTTCAAGAAGTTTTATCGAAAATACTAATTCTTGAACTTTAACTATGTCTTGTAGATGGCATTACCTGTTCAAAACACAAACCATTCGGCTTTTAGGTCGATGTTTAAAAGAGAAAAACTTTTTGGAAATAATTTCAATGACTGGTTTCGTCAACTTAAGTTAGTCTTGAGAGTTGAAAAGAAAATGTATGTCATTGAACAACCATTACCCGCGGCTCCTGCTGCAGATTCCCAGGCACAAGTGTTGTCATAATGGAATGCAGTTTATGATGCATATAATGAGGTTGCTTGTCTATTACTCGGTAGTATGACTCTGAGCTTTCATAGACAGTTTGAAACCCTCACATATGACATGATAAAAGAGCTTAAATTTATGTTTGAAAAACAAGCTGGAGTGGAGAGGTTTGACCTAATCCAAACTTTCCATGCTTGCAAACAAGAGGAGGGTAAACCAGTTGCTGCATATGTTCTACAGATGAAAGGATATGTAGACCAACTGGAACGTCTTGGTTATATGCTACCACAAGATCTTATAGTAGGTCTAATCTTAAATGGCCTCACTAAAGATTTTGCGAGATTTGTGAGAAATTACAATATGCATAACATGGGGAAGACAATTGGTCGACACTACTATTGCTCATGATCAATGAGTATTGAAAAGGTTACCTAAAAAGGCTGAAACCCGCAAGTAATGATGATTAAAAGGTGGTATAAATCCAAGAAGGCCATAGAAATCGTTTTAAGCTAAAGCATCAAGCGTAAAGCTAAATGCCTTAATTAAAGGGAAAGGTTAAACAAAGTTTTATTACTTATAAGCTAAAAACCCTAAGCCTTCTGCTAAAGATCACCCAGCTAAGGATGATACCTACCACTACTGTAAGGAGGTGGGTCATTGGAAGAGGAAATGTCTTGTCTATCTTGCTGAGTTGTTGAAGAAAAAGAAGCAAGTTGGCTCTGCCAGTTCTTCAGGTATCTTCACAATAGAATTATTTTCTTTCCCTAATAAATCCTGGGTGTATGACACTGGTTGTGGTACTCACATTTGTATTACAAAACAGGGATTTAGAGAAGCAAGGAAACTAAAACAAGGAGCACTCTATTTGTACGTGGGCAATGGTGTTCGTGCAAAAGTATAAGCTATTAGAAGTTATGACTTAGTTTTGCCTACTGGCCTTGTGATTTGTTTAGACAATTGTCATTATACACCTTCTATAACTAGAGGGTGTGTGTTTCAGTTCTCGTTTGGGTAGAAAACATGGATTTGTTAGTGTTTTACAGATTTTTGGAATTTCAGGGGGGTTTTTTTTTTTTTCTAAGAACAATGCGTGTTTATTTTAACGTTATTCCTAGTAATAGTATTTATGAAATTGATATGCATGATCTTGTACCAAATGATAATTCTATTTATAATGTTAGCACTAAAAGAGCCAAATATAATTTGGATTCTACTTATCTATGGCACTGCCGTCTTGCTCATATAAGTAAGAAACGCATTGAAAAGTTGCAACAAGAAGGGCTTTTAAAATCAACAGATGATGAGTCATTTGATCAATGCGTATCTTGTTTATCAGGCAAGATGACAAGGAAATCGTTTCCACATCGTCCCGAAAGGGCGACTGATCTTCTTGGAATAATACATACTGATGTGTGTGGTCCACTTAGACATGTGTCAAGACAAGGTGCTAGCTACTTCATTACATTCACAGATGATTATAGTCGTTATGGTTATGTTTATCTTCTTAAACATAAACATGAGGTCTTTGAAACATTCAAAGTGTTTAAAAATGAAGTGGAAAATCAACTCGGGAAGATAATCAAGGCTCTTCGATCAGATCGAGGTGGCGAATACATAAGCCAAGAGTTTAAAGATTATCTTAAAGCATGTGGAATTGTCCAACAGCTTACTCCTCCTTACACACCACAACATAATGGGGTATCTGAAAGGAGAAATCGTACTTTGTTAGACATGGTTCGATCAATGATGAATCTTACAACTCTGCGTTATCATTTTGGGATTTTTGCTCTAGAGTTCTACCAACACGATTCTCAAATATGGTTTCAAACAGAGAAGGTTAATAAGACTCCATATGAATTATGGTATGGAAAAGTTCCTAACCTGTCTTACTTAAAGGTCTAGGGATGTGAGGCGCTTGTGAAGCGGGATACGCTTGATAAACTCCAACAAATATATGTTAAGTGTATCTTTATAGGATACCCAAAGGAAACAATGAGTTACTATTTTTACTTCCCACCTTGAAATACCAAAATAGTTGATACCAAGGTTTATGCTAGTTCTTTGAGAAAAAATCATAATCATGAATGTCAGTGGGAGGGGCCATGGATCTGAGAAATTAAGATGAAGATATATCACCTTTTGAAATCACTAGCGAAATTCCTATGGAGGTTGAAGGTTTTAAACCACCTCAAGAGGGAGTGATTCCGGTACGTAGGTTTGAAAGGACACACCGAGCTCCAGATTGTTTATGTCTAATGTAGAAGGGTCATGAGCATAGTCTAGGAGGGATCTTAATTGAAACCCATAGCTATAAAGCCACGATGTAAGATTCTGAATTCTAATAGTGGATCGTTGCTTTATGAATGTGGAATACAATCCATGATAGAAATATGGTATGGGTCTGGTCGATCTTCCTCTTAATGTAAGACTGTGGGCAGTAAGTGGATTTTTAGAAAAAGACTGCCATGAATGGTATTGTACATAACCTATAAAGGCTCGTCTATGTAGCAAAGGGTTTATACTCAAAACTCTATTGGGGTTGATTATGAAGAAACGTTCTCACCCGTCGCTGACATTAGAGCTATTAGGATTCTCATATCTATAGCGGTGTTCTATGATTATGAGATATGTCGGCAATGAAAGTCAAAAATGCATTCTTAAATGTTATCTTGATGAAAGACATTTTTATGGTACAACCTGAAGGTTTTGTTTGTTGATCTAATCTCCTAGAAAAGTATGCAAGCTTCAAGATCCATTTTATGGTTTCTTAAGCAAGCATCAAGAGCTGAAATAAAACATTTGTTAAAGAAATCAAAAACGGTTTGGTTTGATCAAAATCTGATGAGCATGTGTATATCAAAATGCTAGTGGAGAGTATGTTACATTCATCATAATTTATTTGATGACATAATCTATCTGGAAAATCACATTCCAAGTTTCCAAAGTGTAAGGATTATTTGGAAAGGCATTGCTAATGAAGATTTGGGGGACGCAACATTTTATTCTTGATCCAAAATCTACAGAGATAGATCAAAGCGATTAATTGGACTTGGTCAAAATGCTTACATGGATAAGATCTTAAAGAGATATAAGATGGATAATTCCAAAATGTGGTCATATCCCATGCAAGAAAGACTTGAGTTGAACAAAACACAAGGTGTGCTTCAATACTAAAGAGGTGAAGCCGTATTCACTATAACTTATGCTTCGGCTGTGGGTTCCATTATGTATGCAGTAAGATGCACTAGACCTGATGTTGCATTCGCGCAAAATATAACAAGCGGTTTCAACAAAATCCTAGTAAACTTCACTGGACTGCTGTGAAAAATATTCTAAGTATTTAAGAAATACTATAGTATGTTTTGGTTTTATGGTGAAAATCCTGGGAAGCTGACTTTCGAGTGATTGCTCTTTGCGATACGGATTTGAGGGACAGATATAGATGATATGAAATCTCGACAGGATCGTTTCATTTTGAAACCGGGTAAGCGTAGGTAGACTAGAAAGGCTCCAAGTAAAGTACTAACTAAATGCTGGCTACAATAGCTGCTTAAGAAGCAGAGATGGAAGCTGTTTGGATTAGGAAGTTTATTTCAAGGCTTGGTATAGTACCAACAATAAACGAACCTATTAGGATGTTTTGCGATATTCAGCGGACCACCCACCTCCCCCCCACTCTACAATAACCCCCCCACCCCACCCCCACCCCCCCCCCCCCCCCCCCCCCCCCCCCCCCACCCCCCCCCCCCCCCCCCCCCCCCCCCCCCCCCCCCCCCCCCCCCCCCCCCCCAACCCCACCCACCCCCCACTACCCCCCCACCACCCACCCCCCCCCCCCCCCCACCCCCACCCCCCACATATCACCACACACCCACTTCATTTTGCCAACGAACCGGGGGTTCAGATGGGCACCAGACACTACCATAGATGTAACCTTCTTAAAGTTCACACAAATGACAATCTAGCATAACTTTTACGAAGGCTTTACCGAAAGGAAAGTTTTATCTCAACATGCTAGAGATGGGACTTCGTTTAGCTAGTAGTTTCATGTAGATATGTGTTTAGTATTTGGATAAGGGATGTTTAAACAATTTATTTTATGATAATGATACTTGGTATTTTGTTATTTTTATCTTAAATTGTGTCTTATATTTTCATGTTTAAATCCATAAATAATAATAGTTATTATTCTAAATTAATCCGTTGTCGATTAACAATATGAGAATATTATTAAATTAAGACAATTTTGAGTGATTGGTGATATTTTAGATATTAAGGATATGTCTACCAAACTCACATGATTATTCATTAGATCGACAGATTGGATTTTCCCAACACAAGAATATTACTTTATGGATCGTCGTCATTAAGTAAATCTTGTAAGTGATTTTATTTACAAAATCCTTAGACTTGAGATGCAAGTAGGTCTTGCATATGTGGATAATCCTTCTTGATCTAGTCTAAGTTATCCTGAAAATGGATAACTAATAAGGGCTATTTCAGAAGTGTTTTGAACTTGTGACTTTGACACTTGTAGTCAATATAGAATTTGTTCCTTCAATAGTTGAAGAATGATGCCACTGGGCCCCCTGTAGAATTAATCAGATGTGTGTATGGCCGTACCGGTTTCTTTTCCCCTCCTGTTCGATCAGAAGCAAACCCACAAAGGGTTTTCGTTTGGTTGTGTTTCGACCCTCAAGAACATGAAGGTAGGGATAGAAAAAAAACCCGAACCCAATGGGGAAATCTAAAACCCAAAGTTTTTGGGGCGGGGCGGGGCATGCTTATCGGGTTTCGGGGCATTAACGGGGATTTTTATTGGATTCGGGGCGGGGACGGGGCACAACATCCCCAACCTGCCCCGCCCCGAAACTATATATACATATTGATCTAAAATATTCATATATTTTTATGTTAGTATTTAAGGAATAAAACCAATATTATTGATTTTTTGTAGTTTTGTATCTTTGTAAGATTGCAAGTTGTGATTAGAAAAAACTTCATTTGTGTAATGTTTTTAAAAGAAGTTATATTTTTTTTAACATGGTTATCATTATTTATGTCAAATTTGTTTATGAAGGCTACTAATAATATATTATTAGTGGGTTCTAGATTATTCATAATATTGCATGTAATTGTAAAAATATGGCGTAAAAATAATAATAAATGGATAACAACGTGTATTTGGTGGAGCATTGCACTCGTAAGGACGCCCCAATAAGATCCCCAACGGGGATTGGAGCGGGTTTGGGGGAGCATCTTGCCCCAATGGAGCGCTCCAATAAGATCCCCATTGGGGATCGGGGCGGGTTTGGGGCGTGGTTTGCTAATCGGGTTTGGGGATAGAGGGTGGCCGCCCCGCTCCAAATCCGCCCCATTGCCATTCCTACATGAAGGGTTACTTGGTTTAGTTGATAGTCAATCTACGGTGATCGTTTGGTTAAACACTACTAGTACTAGCATACACGTTGTTTGCTAAGAACGTATTGTGTGTGTAAACTTAAAGGGATTATTCTTTTGATCCTTGGTGGTTTTGCGTGGTGTTATACACACGCGTATATTAGAGACGGTGTAACGTTTATTGCTAAAAGTAGTGTAACGTTTCTTACTAAAAGGTACACATCTTCAATCCCTTGTTAATTATAAGTTCTATACGTGTTTGATCTTTCCGCTGCGTACTCATGATATGTTTAATTGGTTAAATAGATGTAAAATCCCAACAGTAGCATCACGAGCCATCATATATGAATTTGTAATTACAAGAATAAAATTGGACAAAATTAAGGTTCTTGATTGATTTTTAAGCCCTTTGGGCGTTTTATGTATCAAGACTCGATCTTTGTGCATCAAAATTTATTTTTTATTGGCTATAAAATTAATTAGACGAATTCAAGGTTGTATGCAGTTTTATAAATAAAACTTGATGTGTTTAATTGTAAATTGATCGGTTTTATGTTTAAATTAATTGTTAATTCGGCATCCATGATAAATACATGCAATTTATCATGGAGTGATATGTGATATTAATCTTGTTAATTGTTAATGAATTTTTATGCAAATATGATGATCAAGAATTAAAACATAGACATTAAATATATGTGCTTTCGATCCACGACTTTAAAAGCTAGGGAAGACCTTGGCAATGTTTTAATGGGGCCTAAAAGTTAATTTATGTGCTATGTGGTATGTATTTGTATAAGGCTTACGCAATCGATTACATTGATGAATGTGGCCAGAATTTATAGGATGAATGAGCCTTATATGGATACATACATGTTTTAATTATTAGATAATTAGGATCATTATGAATATTTGCATGACTTAATTGTTAAGTGTTGTTATTTAAATAATTGTTATGTGAGTTAGTTTTATGTTTATATTGTTTTTTATTTTAAGTATTGGACTTGTGAGAAAATAAAAAGGGGTTTTCGAAAATAAATATAAACATGACTAATTATTATGAAATCAGATTTATTATGGACTATTTATAGTTCATAATGTGTTTTCCAAATTAAAGTTTTATTTTGAATGGTTAAAACTGGACGCTATGGACTCATGGAAAGTACGGCTCATCCACTAGAACAAACTATAAGAGAAGTTTAAGGAGGATTTTCCTAAAGATTTAAGATTTCGGTTTGCTATTTGTCGGCTTATTCGTTCATTTTCTTTTCTATTCGTGATTGCTTATTCAATAAGCTGCATTTTCGTGGTTATTTTCGTGGCTTATCATTCTCAAAAGTTCTTTAAGGATAAGAAAATGACTCTTATAAGCAATAAAAGCTCATTATCGATCATTTTATTTTTGTTTTTTTTACAGCACTTTTTTCAAATAGTAAGCATAAATAAGCCGAAAATAGCTTATTGATTGTGCTTGTTTTGTTTTTTTTGTTTGATTAGAAGCTCATAATTTCTGTTTATATTAGTTTCTAAATAGCTTATTTGGCTTAGAGTGAACTTAAAGTGCTAGATCAATTTTTTTTGAGCTTATCTAGTTTGGTAATTTGCTTGTTTAAAACATTTAAGTTGTAGATCTCGTGTTAGTTTTGCTTATTAATATGGTTTGGAGTTTAAGGATGCTTATCTCGTTGTTCTTATGTTAGTTGCTAAATCTCGCTTGCTTATTCAATTAGTCTAGCGCTTATTTCGTGTAGGTTTCGGCTCATTAAGAAGATCTAACTTAAAACTCGTTCTAGCTTAAAAATCGTTTAGTTTAATGTTGTGGCATTTTGTTCTAGTGCTTGTCTCATTTTTAGGAACGCTTATCTCATTTGACTAAATATCATATTTGCTTATTTTGTAATTAAGATTGCTTATTAGAAAATCTTTTCGTCAGTATGTACTATTTGTGTGTTTGATTTGGAAAAATTAGATTTGGGCTTTTTCTAGTGTTAGGCCTAGTTTAGGTTGTTTAGTTGGTTACGTTTGGACCATGTGGGATCAATAAGCAAAAAAAATAAAGTGCAAATTTATGTAACTGTTATGTGTTAACAGTTTTCTTTGTTGTTTGACTTTTCGGTACCGGTCAACTTACGAGGCGCGGAGCTTAAGGGTTTATTTAGCTAGACCGAATTTGATTATTTGTTTTAGCTAAATAAATCGGGTGGTTTACGTTTAATTGCGGGTCTCCAATTCGGTTCCATTTTCTAATCCTTTTTCAATACTTAGTGTAGATTTATTTTTGTCGTTAAATGCTATGTTTGTTAAATTGAATTTCGTTATGAGTAGTGAGTAGTTTACTTGTGTTTGCTAAGTGATTAGTGATTTGGAATTTAAGTGCGGGTTTAAAAAGGTTCTAAAAAATTAATAGTCATTAGTATTTTCCAATTTACATTCCGTCATTTACCTTTAATGCAATTTTAATACTTGTCATTTATTTTTAAAAAAGCATTTTACTTTACTTGTCATTTAATTTCTTGAAACTTGTTTTCTAAGGATTTTAATTCGTTAAACCTAAGCCCGCACTTGATAAACATTTCACGTCACTTAGCAAACATATTAGTCATTTATATTTCTTAGATCATTTTTAGTATAATCTTGTAGTTTTAAATCTTAGAATTAATATTAGTTTAATTTTTAGCATAAAAATAGTTTAAAACCAAAACCAAAAACTTGAATGACAATCAAGCTCGATTTACAACTTGAACGTAGATTTCCATTCACCTCTCGCCGAGGAAACGACCCGGAAGGTTTTTGATAATTGCTTTGGTTAAAAGCGTTTATCTAGAACCCGACGAAAATATTATACTATATTATTATTGATATCCTCCTTATATATTATATATTATATATAGTGTGTTTGGAGATTGATCAATTTTTGGCGCCGCTGCCGGGGAGAGGTGTAGCGATTTTTACGGGATTGTTCGTGTTCGATCCTTGAAGATCCTTTCTTCGGAAAGTTTATTTTCGTACTAAAAAACTATAAAAATCTAAAAATATTTTTCTTCTTATTCTATTTTTATTTTTCCTTTTCTTTTATAAATATTAAAAAATTCCAAAAATATTTTTTCTTTCTTATTTTTATTTCTTTTCTTATGTATCATTTTCAAAAGCTAAAAATATTCTCCTTTATCCTCTTATCCGTTTAATTCTTTTCTTTAACCCTCTATTTGTTTAATTCTTGATGTCGACATTCGGGCTTTATCCGTATTATAATTGTGGAAGGACAAACGAATTCCTACAATGCCCGTGTTCGACTTGTGAGATGTGCGGTTTTTACCTTAACGACGGAGTTTGTCCTAATTGTAATCCGACTCCGAATTTTTTTGACAACCCTCCGAATTTCTCCAACCCACATCAACAATATTCGACATATTTTTGTAATAATTGTGGTAACAATCATTACGACGGTTTTGATTGTCCAATACGGATGTCCCACTTTAATTTTGAACCGGAACCGTGTAACAATCAAAACTTTAGTGATAATTATGAACCATATGATTTGCAAAATGAATGTCAATATATTTGCTGTACCATTTGTGGAGATTTACATGACGAATCTCAATGTACACACAATTTATGTGCGATTAAGGTGAGCCGATTTCGAAGAATTGCGGGTAAATCTTAGTGGATTATCAATGTACTCAACCCTCCGAAATTGAGATTTACCGGCAAGCCGAAGAGATAGAACGACAACGGGAATATGAGAGACTAGAGATTGAGCGAGAAAAATCAATGCAAGAATTTGCGAATATGTTTAAAGAATATTTGGAAAGAATGAACATCCAACGAAAAGAAGAAGAGAAACGAATTGACGAAGAAAAGGAGGCCGCAGAGTTAGAAGCTAAATGTAAATTTCAAGAGTGCTTAAATATCGAAGAAAAATCTATTCCTCAAGCTTCTACTAGTTCAAGGAAATTTCGAATTGATCCGACTTTAAGTAATTTTACAATTTCTACTAAACGTATTCCTTTATCGGATTTTGAAATTCCACCCGTCACTCCAAATGTGAAACCGTTAACTCTCTAAGTATGGGGGATAAGCATCTAGGACGACCGATCACAAGATTCACTGGATCTAGGATAAAGATCCTAATTCCAATCCCAAGTGAGTCTAACGATACTTTCAACGGTGCATGGAATTCGCTTCTTAATGATGATAAATTTCAAAAAGCTCTTAATGATTGGTGTAATCTTGCACAACAAAATTCTATGCTTTCCATTTATGATGAAAATAACAAAATAAGGGATTGTTATAAGCTTTCGCCTTCCGCAATCACACCCGACTTACCCATTACGGACTCTCTCATAATGGGGGACGAGCATCTTGACACTATTCCTGAAAAGTGAATCACCGATTAATTAAGATCTTAGTGTTGAGAACCATGCCCAATCCCAATGATCCGAGGATTTTTCCGACAATGAAAGTGAGTGTGATATGCCAGTTTGTGATGATTTTTATTACTACTTTCTCGAATCCTCTCTTGATTCAACACGATTTCACCTCTAGTGATGACGAGTCACTTTCTGATGAGGACGTTCCGAAAGAAAATTTCAAAATTTATTCGAACCCTCTTTTTGATGACGAAGAAATCATTTCTACCAAGATAGATCCGCATTCCTTTAATGCCGAGTCTAATTTTATCGAATCTTTGCTTAACCGTGATATTTTAATTGATTCTTCACCTAAGTTTGATTATCTTCTCGAGGAGTTCTCCGGTGAACTCGCTCATATCGATCCAATTCCACCGGGAATTAAGAAAGCCGACTTTGATCTAGAGGAAGAAATCCGTCTTGTTGAGAATTTGTTGTTAGTGATAATCATCCTCCACGACCCAGCCGTAAGAACTTCATTTGGAATTGGCGTGATATGATTTATTGAGTCCTCTCTCATCCATCTCCTATCCTCTTTGAGGATAGGTACTCTCTTATTGGGGGGGGGTGAGGAATCGATTTATTTCTTGCTTCCGATGACCAATTTGACGCTGAAATATATCGATGCCACCGGGCATGAGGATACGATTTAAGACACAAGGGGATAATTCGTTTTCTTGAAGAATACTTAATAATGATCCCCTCCCCTTCCAGAAAATGAGTCATCTAACCTGATCATTTTAATAAATCCGTCACCATTCTCGAGTCCTCCTACTCCGGAACCACCGTAATGTTGAGATTGCTTTGGATTATAAGCCCGATACGGGGTGTATGTTACTAACAAAGGGATGGGTTAGACATATTGAACACAATGTTCTTATGCTATATCTTTACCCACCCAAGTCCCACGCTTTGTCTGGTGTTTTAGCCCTTTTGCTTTTTTTCCGTTTTCGTCCGAAGACGAGGACAACGTGTTCAAATCCTGGTATTTCTCATTTCTCCTCTCTTATCTCATCATGGCGCCAGTCATTTCTAAATATTTCACGAGCCGATTATGATTTTCTGGAGGGGACATTCCTCCAATTGGATGTCCGTTTCTCCATTTGTATCCCCCTTGACCCGCTCAAGTGTGGGGGGATCGAGTTAGGCTCAAGACTCGGTGAACAAAAATAAGCGCTTCTCGGGAGGCAACTCGTGTCTTTTCTTCTTTCTATATATATATATATATTTTTTTTATTAATAAGTGAGTGTTATATTTTATAGCCCAAGTGTGGGGGCGTGCTTCTTTCTATGGTATGTGGTATTGTTTTTGCAGGATTCGTCAAGATCATGAAGACCCGTGCTTGTTTTCTATCTTCCAATCATTCGGTCTTCGATCTTCTACTTATTTTGGAATCTTTAATCCTGATCATGAATATTATTGTGCTTCCCTTTTCACACTTGGAATTTTTTGCATTTTCCTTTTTCATTCCTAAGTGTGGGGGTAAAACCCGACATTTTTAAACATTGAGGCCAATGTTCGATTCTAAGTGTAGGGGGATTTCTATCGAAATGTGATCTTACCTGTGCCTTGCGGTGTCCCTCGCAACCCCGTTTGGCCACAACATTTTTTTTAAAATTTTTTTTTTCTCTTAATATCTAATTATTGTTCATATGAATAAAAAAAATTGTGTGTAGAAAAAATGGTTTAACATATAAATTAGTTTAGTTGAATATAAAAAATAAAAAATAAGTTGACAAAATGTAGGCTTTCCGTTGGTGAGAACGAAAAGTAAATTTTGACCCGACCGATTTTATATCTTAGCTTTCTCCTTAACTTTAAATAGATTGATTTTGCTAATCTTTTATACAAGGAGCTATAAAATGCTAGTCTAGCTTGAAAAGGTCAAGACTTTGCAAGTTCCCATAATTGATTTTAAATATGCGAAGTTCGATTTATTAGAGTTGAGATTGTTGCCAGTCAATGTGACTTGTTAAAGTGCCGATCTTAATTCATTAGGCTAAGTATTCACGAGTTTCTTTATTAGAAATTTTAAATTGTGAAGAACAAGAGATTGATATAGTAGAATATAAGTATGTGATGCTAAACAAGAATAGGTTGGATTTCTTTAAAATCTCATAATGTTAATTGTGGCTTTTTCTCCCATAGCTGTTTCACCTTTATATATAATTGTTTAATAAATAGAGTTGTGCGGTTTTTTTTGGTTAATAATTAGTTAATAGAAGTTTTCTTTAGTTCCTTTATGATTAAGATGAGTATACATTAGGAATACTTAATTTGGCATACTATATGTATCACATTAATAAATATTTTGCTTATTCCTTAAAGAGCCTTAGGGTAAGGGGTAAGTAGAACTAATAATGAAATTTAAAGCCATAATTTATTTCCATTAAAAGAGCCTTAGGGTATATGGATATGGATATTGTTTGCTTAATTTTTGCGTTAGAAGTAGGTCCTTCTTAAATATACCTAGGGTATATGGAATGAATGAATGAGTTGTCTTTTTGTACCTTAAAGAGCCTTAGGTGTATATGGTGCAAATAAGATTGATATATTTATGTCTTAAAGAGCCTTAGGGTATATGACATGAATGGTACCTTGCTTAAGTAACCTAATAAAAGCTAAATTTTGGTCGCCTCGATGTGGACTTAATCTTGATGACATTTGATCTTTTGAAAAAGGCTAGAAGCTAATTATTGCATTTTTAACCGTTACGCTTTATTTTTGGAATTAATAAGTATCGAAATAAAGTTTTAAAGAGCCTTCGGGTATATGACTTAAATAAAATATTGAGATACAAAATTAGGAATAAGAGAGGAAAAGTAAGTACACAATTAGCTTTTATGAGTAGTGTTAGCATCATAACTTGTATTTTACAATGATCTTGTTTTTAAGCTTGACTTGGAGAGGTGAAAGTCGGGGACGATGAATTTATTCATTTGGACACTTTTTGTGCTTTTTGTTTCGTGATCCTAAAAGTTATCAATGAATAATGAAAGCAATACATTATGTCACACATGAATAAGTTGTAAGTTGTAAATTATGAAAATCATTAAAAAAATAATAAAAAATAAATAAATAAATAATTAAAAAAATTCACAAAAAAAAGAAAAGAAAAGAAAAAAGGGTAAAACGGGGGGTGCTTGCGAAATTAAATGATTTTTAAACTTTTTAATGGACATTTTCTGTTCTTGTTTGATTGTGAGGGGGTTATAAGTTAAAAAAGGGATAAAATTATTTATTTCAAAGTTTGTTTTATTTACATTGCGTGTGGGACCAACAATGGCTTAGTGTGGGGGAATTTGATGAGCGCTAAAATACACATCTTTTATAACCCGGAAAACACTATTAATTGGACTAAAAATACTAAAAAATGCTTAATTATATTGCAAATATGTTTGTTTGTTTTTTATGTCTTGCAGGTAAAAGGATTGAAAACGGAGCAAATACGAAATTTGTCGGGCTCAATTTGGTCAAAGTTAATTATTACTCAAATCGAGATGAAGTCGTGAAAATTCCCCGAGCATGCCAGTGGAAAGAGCGCAAGAAAATGAGTCCAACAGTGCCCTCGAATTTTATTGGGCCAGCCCGTAACCCTTTTAAATGGGCCGGGCCAGCCCATATTATTATTAAGCCTATTACACAAATTGCAGAGTAAATGGAAGTTGGTGACGTCAGCCTATGTGCTTCATAAATAATTCAAGTATGGTCATGTGACCATCCATTATCTCCTTTTTAGCAAATGAAGATCCGACACGTGGCGAGTTGGTTTATAACTTTTCTAATTTCATTTGCATTTGAGAAGGAAATTGATCGTATGGGTAAACATTCTGCTTACAATTTAAGCAAAGAAAGGAAGACACGTGGCAACCAAGTATCTGTTGGATCAATGTTGTATAATTCCCCAATCCGTGTGAACGAAAATTCCAAGCAATGATTGGCCAATCATTTTAGCAATGATTGGACGAATTTTATACATTACCACCAACCTGTTTTGGCTATATAATCAATTCTGCTCCCCCTCACTTGAGGGGAGTTTGTGAGTTAATGATGGCCAATTAAACTGAATGGATCTTTGGCAGCCTATAAGGATGGAATATCCAAGATTAAAATACAAATGACTAAGTAGAAACAATGACCTATGAATACTATTGTTTATATGCGGAATCTTAACACAGTACTAAAGAAGAATAATGAACAACTGAATAACAACTTTATTAAATGTTTCTTGAGGATTACAGATTCGCTAAACTATGATATTGTATATGATTTGCTAAGCTTGTGTATTCGTCTGTAATCGTCTCTGTTCATTACACTTAACTATGCCAACAGTCATCCTTTTATATACTAAGAATAACCCTAATAGGCTTACAAATCTTTTTCTAAAATATCTCATAAATATCTTTTAAAATATCTTCTCAACGGTACTAACTAACTTTCTACTAACGGTACTAACTAACTAACAGTACTAATACTTTATACTGTTGGTACTGAAGTATAACGTCAGTAACTAACTATAAAGGTACTGTCCGTTACTAAGTTAAGAAATATTAATCCTAACAATCCTCCCATTAACATGAATGGTTAAACATTTAACTTCATGTTTCTTCAATCCTTTAAGCTTCTTTTAACGCACAGAGGATGTATCCAAACATTCTTTATCATTTCTTAATCTTGTACACTCTATCCTTCTTTAGCAGCAACCTTGTCTTTTCAGCAATTCAGCAACATCTTTTCAGCTACTCAGCAACATCTTGTTACCTACAATCCAACTAAGTTGGCTTTGTAGTTTTATGGGGCAAACGACCAGTCCATTAAACGGATTTGATGTTCCTTTACCCAGTAGCCCGTTTGCTCTGGGATAGATAACACTTCATCTAATATGGTGAGTTAATTACCATACAGTTTTTGGTAAACTGTCAACCATCAACGGATTTGATTTGTCTTTACCAAATACCGTTTGTGTTTTAGGACTAGCTTATGCTCACTTGTTCATAACAATTGTGGCATTGATAAACCATAAAGTTTTTTCGCAAACTACAGCTATCAACAGATTGAGAAGTCTATTAACCAAGAACGTTGATCTTGACTATCCAACTCTTCACCAAGAACCAGGTGAGTTTGAGAACCATAACAATTTTTGTAAATTGTAAACCATAAAAACGGATTTTGAGAAAGTCTAACCTCCAGCCTTTGCTTGTGGACTAGCCAATAATTCTTAGCCTGTTAAGCATGGGTATTAGAAACCATTTGTTGTGTGTGGTTAGCCCACACTCAATCCCTTCTCATTTCCATCAGTCTTATTCTTTAGATTCTAAATCACCCCCAAAGTACCATTCTTGATAAATGATCAATTCAATGCCATAGTAACTGTCTTCTTCAACTTCAATTTTAGCTTTAGCATTTGCATCAGTATTTCCTTTTCAAAGGATACTTCTTCTCTATTAGCATGTGAACGACTAATCCTTCATCAGTCATCAAAGTGTGTACCCCTGAAGAACTATGCAGCTTCCAACTGACTACTTTCCATTCATGCTGTGAGTTCCAAAACTCATCTTGTTCATCTGGATTGAACATAACTATCAAATCTCCCCAAAGAACTTTATCAAAACCTTCAGGAATCTTATCTTGATATATGTCCATCACAAGTCATTTATATACGCATCTAAGTCTTCTCTGTCAACACTGAAAGTCACTCATATCAATAGTGCTGAACATCTCTTTTGACCATTACTATCTTGGTTACCTAACATTCATATTAATTTTCTTTCTTCAGATTTTTTAGATTCATCAACCTGTGGTTTAGTGCCAAGATTCTCAGTCTTCCAGTCAATGATTGGATACTTCTTGTCAAGTATTTCATAATCTACTTCCTTGTCCTCATCTGGAGCTATTGTCAAGCACAATCTCAGCTCATCATTCTCTTTCTCAATGTCAGATGGGTCATCTTGAGAAGTATCTTGTTTGAATCTTCTTTTTCTTGACTTCATCTTTTTCCTTGTACCGGCTTTTCTCTTTGCTTGTGTGTTCTCTTCCTCCTTTATCCTCTACCTGACTTCATTCTTAGATTCCTGCATGATCTCTTCTCCTTTGGAGGAATCTTACTTAATTCATTCTTAGAAATAGTCTATTCATCTTCAACAGACCCACAAGCAATGAATCTTCATCTGACCTCTTTATCTTTTCATAACATTGCTTGTATGTCTTCAAACTTCTTACTCTTTAACTCAGAATGTTTGAATTCCCCACAATGGCATAATTAGGTCATCATTTGATTTTCTTAATTGATTCTTGGTTAAGGTCTGTATTCAGATGGCCCTCTTGACTTTGTCGAGCAAGGAATTCTCTGAGCAGCAATTGTACATGAAGGAACTTTGCCTCTTTCTTCTATGTGAACTGCTCTCTTTCTTGCTCTTGAAGCTTCTCAGCAAGATTCAGTCTGCCTCCAATTCCTTGCCTTATATCATCCAAAGTTATTAATGAAGCTCATTTGTTTCTTTTATTCAGCAATCTTGTTTCTTACTTCTTCTGCTTCCCATTCTTCTTGAATTTTCCTAGCCATTTCTTCATCACTCTCAAGCTGTTTGAATTTCTTCACAGCTTGAGGAATATCATCATCTTCACTTTCAGATTCATCCTCCTCTTATCTCTTCTGATCTTTTAGATTCATCAAACTGTGGTTTAGTGCCAAGATTCTCAGTCTTCCAGTCAATGATTGGATAATTCTTGTCAAGAATTTCATAATCTACTTCCTTGTCCTCATCTATAGCTATTGTCAAGCACAATCTCAGCTCATCATTCTCTTTCTCAATGTCAGATGGGTCATCTTGAGAAGTATCTTGTTTGAATTTTCTTTTTCTTGACTTCATCTTTTTCCTTGTACCGTGCTTTCTCTTTCTTGTATTCTCTTTGCTCTTTAGTACCTTCAAAGTGTTCTTCAGTACCTTCAACTTGTTCATCAGTACTAACTTTGGATCCGTTAGTACTAACTATTGGTCTGTCAGTACTAACTTTTTCAAAGTCGGTACTAACTCCTTCCTTGTCAGTACTAACTCCATCTTCAGTACTAAGTCTATCTTCATCAAACTCCTTGACTTCATCCACCATTTCTCTTGTCCTCCCCTCACTTTGAGCATTTTTTGTTTCCATGTGATCAATTTTATCTTTAGTCAATACATCAAACAGAGAATTTCTTTGAACTGATGATTCTCCTTTTGCTTTCTTCCTCCCTTGTTTGGATACAGACTCTTTGTGCACCCTATGTTTCTTTGAGAAGCTCTTCCTTGGGAATCTTTGCTGCAATGAGACACTCTTCAGATATTCTTTGTGATGTTTGATGACAGGTTTAGCTTGCTTCTTGAGCTTTGTGATCTTAGCCTTCAAGAGTTTAATTTCCTTGGCTTGATCTGAAACCTGTTGACATAAAGAGATACAAAGATCATAGACATTTTGGAGAGTCATGTCATCCTCATTCCCTGAAAGGGATGTATCATTGGATGAATGATCTCCAAGATTCTCACCAGTAGGTTCTGGGATTGAATCAGGAACAATAGGAGTGGGTGAAGGTTTTGGTGAAGGTCTGGGGGAAGGTCTTGGGGAAGGGTCAGGTTGTTGCTCAAAAGGTACCTCACTTGGTTGAGCAGAAGATGAGTCAGGCAGTGACTCATTTGGGACTTCACTAGTGGGAGCAGGAGAGGGTGATGGTTGTTCATCAGATAGTCTTTCTGAGGAAGCACCCTCATCCTGAGTTGGTTGGACCAACATAGTATCAAACAAAGGTGTAACTTTGCCTGAGAAATGTTTGCCCTTCTTAATCATAAAAGAAAAAACTTTACTAGTTAAACTATTTACAGGAAAGTGATCTAAAGGTACAGATATATTAGCTAATTTTCTACCTAAAAATATAGAAATAAAACGAGGATACATTACAAACTTCTTCTTAGCCTCTAGATGTCTAAGCATACCATCAAAAATTAATTTGGAAAAATTATACTTTTGATTAGTTGTTAAACAAATTACAGCTGTGGCAATATTTGTAGGAATTTGATCCCAAGAGGTACTTTTGGAACTTAAACAATGATTAATTGTGTGAAATAAAAACCTCCATTGGGGTGAAAACAAAGCTTTATTAAATGTTAACACAGTTAAATCCCCTTCATATCCCATAAGCTGAATAGCATATTGATGTTCCTAAATCGAAGCTTGCAAATTTTGAGATCAAGCATTGTAGCTAACAATCTTGTCCAGAAACAAAGCAGTTCTTTCGTACATGACAAAGAGGACCCACACTGCCCCACACCGTATACGTCAATAAAATCACCTCTACTTTGAGATATCCTAATGTCCCCGACCAACAATCAATAAAGTTGAAGCTTTTTCCTTTCTCTCTACGAGGGGTCAGCACCGATTTAATGGGCTAGAGAACGAACCCCCTCGATCAATTCAAATATGGGAGTGACCTTGTTGCTAAAAATTCATAAATCATTTTTCCCGTACCTCTAAAACGACAAATCTTCGAACGAAATAACCAATTTCAAACAAAGATTTGATGAGCGTTTAGTGAGAGCTTACATGGGAATCGATTCAAGATCTCATTCTCCGAGCATGTCCACACCATGGATTCTCGGAACTTCACCAACTTGATACATTTTACAATGCCTTAAATGTTAATGATCAAGACTCTTTGAACTCCGCCGCAGGTGGTAACTTTTTGGACAAAAGGCCCGCTGATTGCTCAAGCATCATCGAAAGCAAGTCCAAAGTTCATAACTCCCGAAGCAAAGCCATTGTTGCTAAAGTAAGTACGAGCGCTTCCAACTTCGGCTGTATCGCGATGTTGCTGAATTAAAAGATATGGTTAGAGCTCTACTTCTCGACAAGCAGACATCTCCAGTTCCAGCTCCCGCTCCCGTAAAAGCGGTTGAGCAAAGTTGTGTTACCTGCGGTGGTGCCCACTCATATCGTAATTGTCCGGCTACCGATAGCAACAATTACCGAGATAACAATCCAAGATAGCGTCTCGCAAGCAGCCACACAAATTTCAACCAAGGAAATTTCGTTATACGTCCACACCGATGGCAAACCAAATCAGACCACCCGGTTTTCCTCCCATGCAACACAACAGCCAAGCCAACAATCAGAATCGTTGGAACCAAAACCAAAACCGTGGGAATGGCTACAACCAGGGTCAAATCCAACACGACCCCCCGGGGGGGGGGGGGGGGGGTTTTGTATTATATTGTGGTTTTGTTATTTGTTGTTCCCAAGGTTCAACAACAAGCCCCAATGTATCAACCCCCGGTTAATCAACACCCAACTTACCAAGCTCATCAAGCTTCGGGTGTGTCAAAAACTGATTTTGAGAGCTATGTCAAAGCTAATGATGCGGTTATGCAAAATATGCAAAACCAAATGTCCAACATAACCGAACTTCTCACCGCCAAAATTGTAACTTCCAACCAAAGCTTACTACTTTTAAGTTCGGGTCTCTTCCTAGCAACCCATTTGCTAACCCGAAGGGTAATTGAAAGCAATCACCACCAGAAGCGGTGTTTCAATGATGGACCTCAATTCAACCTCCGGTTGTGAATGAATTGAAACCCGAGGTAACAAAGGACACGGTGCTCCTAACGGAAGTACCAACAGACGTCCAACCTCCAGATAGTCCAAGTTGATGAACCAGTTGTCCATGCCTATAAGCTAAAACAACTATTCCAATATCCATCTAGGATAAGACAAAAAGGAGAAAACCACAAAAAGGACGACCTTTTAGCTTTGAAATTCATGGAAATTTTTCGGAATCTCCATTTTGAGCTGAGCTTCGCAGATGCTCTCCTACACATGCCTAAGTTTGCTCCGATGTTCAGAAAGCTTTTGAACAAGCAAAGACAAGATCTTGGAATTAACCCAACACCGTTATTGAAAATTGCTCGGCAGTTATCCTAAAGACATTTTCCCGAAAAATAAGGAGACCCGGGTCGATTTCGATACCGGTGTGATTTCAGAGTTGGATGAATCTAAAGCCCTGGCCGATCTCGTGCAAAGCATCAATCTAATGCCACTCTCCCATCCCGTTTTTGAAAAGCTTAAAATCGCCAAGGGCTGACCAAACTAGGATGGTACTCGAGTTAGCCGACCGATCAATTCACTACTCCCACCCGGCATAGCCGAAGGATGTTTGTTGTGAAAGTTTGAACTTTCTACTTTCCACCGATTTTGTGGTAGATGACTATGATGCCGACCCTAGAAGTCCCGTTTGATTTCAGGAAGACCATATTTTTTAGAACGGCAAGAGCTTTGATTGATGTACACGGTGAAGAGATGACCTTAAGAACAGTGATGACAAATCCATGACATTCAAAGTTGTTGAAACTAAAAATTTCTCCTACATGCCATGGAATCAATAACAAGGTCTACTTTAATTGATATAGCGTGTGAGGAATATTCTCAAGAAGTTTTAAGGATCTCGGAAGTATTAGCAATGGAAAATTCTACTACATACTTTTGAACCCGATTGTTGATCACCACGTCTCCCACCCTCACACCATTCGAGGATAGTGATTCATTCTTGAAGAAATCGAGGACTGAACTTTGATACTATCAGTATAAAGTCAGGAATAGAGATGCCGAATGTGATTCTCTAGAAGGACATTCTTCTTCTTTAAGCTATCCTAATAGTGAGCCCTTATCACCACTTCCCAACCAGCAAATTATTTTTACTAAGGTTAGAAAAAACCTTTAAGATTTGTGAAGCCAAAACCAATGAAACATCAAATTGATGACCTTCCAGGTCGCGCTCAAGGACTTACCTCCCCACCCTCGAATATGCAAATTTTTGGAGGTGACCAACAAGTTACCAGCCATCATTGCTAAAGATTTGAGTGTCCAGGCAGAAAGCCGCTCTCATAAAGGTGTTGCATGTCCCAAAGCGAGCCATCGCTAGGAAACTCTCTGATACAAGGGTAATTAACACCGAATATTTACTCACAACATTCCTAATGGAAGAGGACTACACACCACGGTCCAACAAACAGAACGGGTAAACCAAAAAATCAACGATATGTCATAAAAAAGCGAAGTTGAAAAACTTCTTGACGCTGGATTAATTTACCCTATCTCGAATAGTCCTTAGGTAAGCCCGGTACACTGTGTAACCAAAGAAAGGTGGATTTAACGTATTTGAGAATGAGAGCAAAATGGGTTGAATCCCACGCTCGTTATAGTAACGGGATGGCGGGTATGCATGTCTACCAAATTAAATGAAGCCACCTGAAAGGACCATTTTCCACTACCACTCATGGACCAAATGCTCGAAAGAGCTTGCAGGAAAACGAAAACTAATGTTTTCTCGATGGTTTCTCACGGGTTATTTTCAAATACCGCATCCGACCCAAAATGATCAGGAAAAGACAACATTACTTGCCCATGGACGGAACTTGCTACCAGCCGCATGCCCTTTGGCCTCTGCAATGCACCCGAGTACATTCCAGAGATTATGAATGGCAATCTGTCCACGACATGAACGAAAAAATGATGCAAGTTTTTATGGATGACTTTTCGGTTTTGAAGTTCTATCTCTACATAGCCTAACCCCATTTGGAAAAGGATGCTAAAGCGGTGTGGAATTACCCGATTTAGCCTAAACTGGGAGAAAAGCCTTTTCATGTTAAGAAGGAAGGCATTGTTCTTGACATAAAATCTCCAAGTCGGGAATTGAGGTCCGATCGAGCAAGATTGACGTTATCGCAAAGCTCCCTCACCCGACTACTGTGAAAGGTGTCCGTAAGTATTTCTTGCCATGCCGGGGTATTAAGAAGATTCATCCATATTTTCTCAAAAATAGCCGTCCCATGGACCCATATTGCTTGAAAAAGAGACTTATCTGTTTTATTTCTCCAGAAAAGTGAATTGAAGCCATTTTAACACACTCAAAAAGAATCAACCGAATGAGCTCATTCTTGATTAGCCCTAATGGAAATGAACCATTTGAACTAATGTGCGAAGCAAAGCGATATCGCCTTAGGTGCAGTCTCTTGGGGCAACGTCATGAGAGCCCATTTCAGGCCTAATACACATGCAAGCAAAACTATGAATGAGGCGGAATCACGTTACACCACAACGGAAAAAGAAATGGAGTTATGAGATGTGTGGCCTAAACAATCATCTAACTGAAAATTGTTATAAGGTTCTGTTTTGCAAAAAGTGTGAGAGAACTGATCACAGAACTTGTGATCATGCTGAATACATTTATACCATGAACATGTCTCAGCATCTCAAAAGTCTGGGTAGAATGTCTTCAAGACCTAACATCCCAAGACCATCAAAACGCTTCTTTCCACCTTGCATTCACTATGGTGGTATAGATCATTTATCCAATGAATGTTTATAGTATCCCATATGTAAGTTATGTAGAAGTTATGATCATGACATAAATTGTCATAACAGGATTATCTCTCTGGAAAGAGAGATCAATCCAAGAAATCCTCAACATGCTTTTAAAAAATGTGAACCTTGTGGTAGTCCAAATCATACCACAACTAATCACTATGACATTGAATGGTTCAAAAGAGGTGAAGCACTTTAAGCCAAAAAGGCTGAAGCTCTAAAATCAACTAGAGCTGAATCATCAAATGCTAACAGATCTAAGACTCCCACTAAAAGGTGGGTTTCTAAGCAAAAGTAACTTGTTGAACGTATTTGTGCAGTGTGACATCAGGAAGCCCATCTGGTACCTGGACAGTGGATGCTCAAGGCATATGACTGGTGTTAAAAGTTACCTGCACAAATATATGGAACAACCAGGACCTAAAGTAGTGTTTGGAGATAACTCTACATGCACAACTAAAGGTTATGGCTCTATAAAATGTAATGGTATAGTTTTCACAAAGGTAGCATTTGTAAATGGCCTTAAATACAATTTAATTAGCATCAGTCAACTCTGTGATGCTAAATATATTGTTCAGTTTGATGAGAAAAGAGGAACAATCTTCAACTCTAACAAGGAAATTGTTATGACTGCTCCTCGAGTAAGAGATGTATATGATCTTGACATGACATCTTCTGCTCAAAAATCTTGTTTCTTTGCTAAAGCTTCTGAAAATCTCAACTAGCTTTGGCATAAAAGACTTGCTTGTCTAAACTTCAAAACAATTAACAAACTGGCAAAACAAAATCTTGTTATTGGTCTTCCCTCACTTGTCTATTAAAAAAATAAACCATGTTCATCATGTGAAAAGGGAAAGCATCATATGGCCAGCTTTAAAACAAAACAGACATCTTCTATCAAGAAATGCCTTCATCTTCTTCATATGGATTTATTTGGACCTGTAACAAGATCCATTAACCATGAAAAGTATACCCTTGTCATTGTTGATGAGTACTCAAGGTACACCTAGGTATACTTTTTGAAGAAAAAAAGTCAAGCACCTGAAACCATTATGTTCTTCATCAAAAGAGTTGAAAATCAAAATGACATCAAATTCAAACAACTCAGAACTGTTACTCTAGATAAATCTAAAGCAACAATGGTAAAACAATGACTAAACACTATTGATTATGCGGAAACTAATCAATAATGCTAAGAAGAACAATAATAGGAATCACAAAAGAACTTTATATTATTACTTGAATCTGCCTAGGTTTCAAATTACAAAGACTATGATTGCTAATCGATCTCTATTGATCTGTGTAGAACTATATCTACTAACTATGCCTAGGGTTCCTTTTATAGACTAAGGAAACCCTAATGGGCTTTACAAAACGCGTACAAAGATCATGCATATCATTTCCTAAGATATCTCATGCATATCTTATAAACGGTACTAACTATTTTATACTAACGGTACTAACTATCTGATCAGTACTAACATTTTGTACTGTCAGTACAAATTACAACTAGCGGTAACTAAATTAATATAAACTAACTGTACTAAGTCAGAATGTATAATTCCCAACAATCCTCCCCTAAACATGATTGTTGAACTTGTTTAACTTCATGTTTCTTTAGTGTAAACATCTTGTAGTTTGGCACACTTCATAAATGGCCTTAGATTTACGTAGGTACCCCTTTGAAACATCGAGGATGATGTTTAGTTCTAGTATAGGGGGGATCTTCGATTTGATTTTTGCCTACAGCTGTTGTTATCACGTAATCCCGTTTTTACCACCAATTTTTTGCAAAAATACCAAAAAAAAAAATGAAAAAATTTAAAATTTTCAAAAATAAAATAAGTGTTTTGTCACAGTTTTGACTTTCCTAATGGGTAGAATGAGAATAATTTTTGACTCGATCGGGCGTGTTGAGCCCTAGCTAGTTCCTCAACTTACCGCTTGTAGGCTAAGCTTTCACGAATTCTATTGCTTCGAATTTTAATAAGGTGAAGAACAAGAAGTGATAGAGTTAAATATAAGTTTATGTGCTGAGCAAGATTCTTCTAAAACTTATATGAGTAACTTGTGGCTTTTTCTCCCATTAGCTTTTAATCCACCTAATCATACGTGCTCATTTCAATTCAACTAAGTCAATCGATGTTTTTAGAAAAAGCTTCAAATTTGTAACTTGATTCTTTAAAGCGAGGTTTTTCTGTTCTTAGTAATTTGAAAGTTAAAATGCCAAAAAAAGCATGAATGAAATATGAATGCAAAAATGCATGAATATTAAAATTATGCCAATGAAGCATACATTTGATTATATGGAGCAAGTAAAAGATGTGTCGTGATATCCCACTCCGCTAACAGCGAGGTGGGGGTTCAAACTAAGACATCTTTACTTCTAGGGATTTGGTGTGTTGTGATATCTCACCAGGAAGCAAGGTCTAGGTGAGGGTTCAAACTAAGACACCTATCCTTAGCCATATTAGGAAGAAGGTGTTGATGTGATTTCCCACTACGCTAGCAACGGGGTGGGTTTTCAAACTAAGAACACCGGTCGTTGGTTGTGATATCCTACTAGGGAGCGAGGCCTAGGTAGGTGTTCAAACTAAACAACGCATTCCTAGCTTTAAGAACTTATGATTATGATGATAAAGATGTTGCAAAAAGTTCTACAGTTAAATGTTCGTTCTTTAAAATCAAGTTACAAGGTCCTAATAAGTAGCTTTGAGTCGTGATTCATCTTGAATTACGACTATGGAAATAAGTTGATCTATGGGTGAGTTGATATGAGTACACACATTTAAATCATATGTCCATGTTGGGAGTTAAAAGTTCACAAGTCATAAGTATGAGTGCTTAACATTTAGACTTATATTGACAAATGATCTTGTTTTATTGCTTGGTTTGGATATAGTGAAAAATCGGGGACGATGAATTTATCCATTCGGACATTCATAGATTATTCTATGGACGCTTCTCATTCTATGATCCCAATGTTGATAAAATAAAGGAAGTCGAACAAGTAGTTAAGAAAAGAAAGAAAAATCCAAAAATATTAGGGATAGTTAGTGTACATATTAAAAATGGTGAAAACGGGACTTGTCGAAGCTATTGATTCTTTTAGTTCCCCTTGACGAACGCTTTGCTACTTTTCAAGGTAATTAGTCGAGGGGGATCGAGATTCTTGGTTTTCTATAGTGTTTACTTCATAACATTGCGTGAGGACACGGCAATACCTTAGTATGGGGGATTTTGGTATGTGCTTAATTACACATACCATTTTCCATTAAAAACGGACTTAAATGACTAAAAACGTACCAAAAATACATTGTATTTGTATGTTTTGCATTTGTATTGTGCAGGAAACGGATATTCAAGAAAAGGAACAAAAAGAAAGCCAAAAACAAACAAATCCAAGCACGGAATGGAAAGGACAAAGTCAAAAGTCAGCCAAGTGAAAGAAAATACAACTTGAGGGGCTAAAACTGCCAAACCTCAAGTTGTATTACAAAAGATAAAAAGCAAGGGTCAAAATTGCAAACCGGGCAAAGATTGCATTCAAAGTTATATAACTTGAGGGGACAAAACTGCCTACTTACCCAAAAGCCTTCTTTCCCGCCCCAACAAAAACCCAGGTACAACTTGGATGTCGTCCCATACCTTCTACCCTGCAAAACCACTCAACACCCTAGCCAAAATCATTTTATCCACCCTACTATTTCCCCCCAGCTGTATAAAGGCCATGTTGGCAATCCCTCACCATTCCCAAGTATTGTCAATGGCTGAGATTGATTCCAAAGAAGCACAAAAGAAATTGAAGGCTGGGATTTGCTTTAGAATCTCCTCACACAACAAGCACACTTTGTTTTGTCTCTACAAAGAAACACAGAAGAAAGAAGTCGAAGGGAAGAAGACTTCGGCTATAAATAGAGTTCCCTGAAGAATGTCAACATTAGGCTTTGCCATGGTCTGTGTCCTAATTAGTATCACTGTCCTGGATGCTGCAATCTAAAGCTACAGTAGTACAACAACCTCTTTTCTACACTATCACTCTCTCTTATACACCTCATCTCTCCAAGCTTGAGGTACACTAGATCTAAGGGAACTTATGTCCCCTTTGTGTTTTTCCTACGTGTTTAGTTCTTCTTTTTTCTTGAAATGTATTGAAATGAGTAGTTCTCAAAATGTAGCGTCATTTGAGATTCATGAAATGTTAGGCTATGAGTAGAGGTGTGGGTGGGTTCAGGAGTGTTGCGAACCTTCACCCTTATGTGCTTGGTTATGCACCAACAGTATTAACGTAAACAACATACGAATATTAAGCCGGTAATATAATATTAGTCTAACATATGAACCTTGTTCTCCAATATTATGCAATAACATGCATCTATTTCGGCAACAAAACACTATAAATAACTAGATAGACATGTGAGAATTCATGAGGATCCATATCTATGCATAGCCCATGAATAAAAGTTAAGAACTGTTAACCAAAACAACATACCAGTTGTAAATCTTGAGATATCAGATTAAGCTTCAAATTCTTCTAAAGAGCATCTCCAAACCATGTCACGCATCAATCCACCCATGACAACTAAGCAGTACTAACCAAGCCTAGCAGTATAAACTTTTTGTACCAGCAGTATAAATTTTCTTCAAATAGAGAAAGCTAAGCCCAATAATATTAAGTAACTGATCATCATGTTTACCTTCCAACTTTAATCCAAATAGTACTTGTGTATAATCCGCTGCACTTATACACCATTAACCTCTCCTGAGATCATGCAACTACAGATTAAGCATACAGATGCTTGCCACTAGAAAATTAAGTCTACTCACATCAATAGATTTAGTGAGCAAATCAGCTACATGATTATCAGTATTATCGTGAACAATCTCTAGCACTTCCACCAAAAGCAACAAAACCTCCATCAAGTTCTTGATAATCAGTAAGGAAGTCCTTGTTCCCTGTCATATGCCTAGAACATCCACTTTCAAATATTCCTTTGTTCTTCAAAGCTTGTTGTGTATTTCCTTGCACAAAAGTAAGAGAGTCAGTGTCTCTTAGGGACCCAAGCCACTACCAACTTGAGTCTGCCTTGTGGATCCATATAATTTACTCTTTTTGATGAGACATAAAATCGCTTAACCCTTATAGAGAGCATGGCCACCTGCCATTTAAGGTCCATTTCTTCCAAATCATCATGATCAATCTGCTCTAAGTCTTCATCATCCAGTTGTGGACTATTTGACTGATTAGCAAAGAATGAGAACATTAGATCATCAGTATATGATGATGAAGAGGCTTGTCCCTGAGAATTATGGCCTGATGCAGTAGAAACACCATTAGCAGTATTAACTTCATTACTGCTGCTAGTGTCTTCTGCAGAGAGAAAGGCCACATTCTAAGAGTTTGAAGATGATCCAGAGGAACCTTTGATATCAGCTTCAAACACTTTTAGGTTATTGTATAGATCATCAATATCCAAATCATCTATACCATCTTTGTTCCTCATAATCAAGGCTACATTGTTCCATGATGAAGGTAGAGCTCTTAAAAATTTCTGATTTGCATCTTCATTAGGAACAGCTGCACCATGAACTTCTAGAAGGCTGATAAGTTTTTGAAACCTATCATATGCTTTATCTAAGCCTTCTGTGTCAGATACAGAAAAGTTTTCAAATTGTTGCTTCAAAACATTCTTCTGCCCACCCTTGTCCCCCCCCCCCCCCCCCTGTGACCTTCTGCATCTTCTTAGATTCAACATTGCCACCAAATCTACTCTTGATAGCAGCCCATAGAGACTTTGCATCCTTTATTCCATGGAACCTCAGTTGATACTTATCAAGAATAGCCAAAAGCAAAATGCTTTTAGCTTTTCTTTCTCTTTGTCTTTGTAATAGTGCTTGAACAGTCTTCGGAGGTACTTCATTTTCAACACCATTTTCATCAGTTGTTACTTGTATAGGACCATCACCATTCAAGATAACTTGCCATAAACTATAATCTGTGTTAGTGAGATATTGTTTCATCCTCATGCTCCAAAGGGTATATTCACCCTTCTTGAGGATAGGAAGTTTTACAGTAGACACCATTTGAGGAGATTCTACTAGTGCTATTTGTGTTGCAGGTTCTTCACCAGACATTATGTATTTTAGGAAGAGATCTAGATCTGATAAAGTTCTTCTTATTTAGAGTTTCTCTACAAGCTCTGATACTACTTGTGAAGTCCCAATAAACAGATCTTCTTTAGCCTGTTAAAGCTTAGTTAACCTGGATAAATCCAAACTAACTATAAAAGAAACTGTGATTGTAAATACTAAAAGTTATGCGGAATCTAACTTGCAATACTAAGAAGAACAATGAATACTAAACTTGAATATATTGATTGCAAATATTCTGCTAAGGTTACAGAATAACTAACTATGAATTCATTATTCTAACTATGTCGTAGGGTTCCTTTTATACACCAAGGAAACCCTAATGGGCTTACAAAACGCGTATAATGATAATGCATATCTATTCCTAATATATCTCATGCATATCACTTTAGCAGTACTAACTATATAATACTAACAACACTAACTATTAACTAACAGTACTAACTATACTGACAGTACTAACATTTGTACTGGCAGTACTAACTAATATAACTAGCAGTACTAACTACTTAGTCTATTTCTTCAGTCATTAGTAGTAGTATCAATCTTGAACCAGCAGTAGTAAAGTAGTACTGGCAGTAGTAACTCAAAATTCCCAACATTGGGTCGCAGCGGAATAGTGTCCGGGAGCGTTACTTCATGATACTTTCGAACAAGCTATGAGAGAACGACCTCTAAACGTGTCATTTGAAAAGTAATCTTGTATTGTTTAGACTCCAATGCACATCAAGTAAGCCAAGCATCTAATTCACCTGAGAAAAGCATGCTTCAAAGTGTCAACATAAAGTTGGTGAGTTCATAGGATTGTTTAAGTATAAATGTTGAACCAAAGATTTGCAAAGTGTGTATGACCATATCAGCCCTTATAATAGTCACAAAAATGTACGTATGAATGTTTGACCGCAGTTGTTCAAAGTATGCATGATAATTGAAAATATCATGAAATGTTTCAAGTATGTATTGCCAAATGAGTGATTACGATTACTCTAAGTTCATGAAACCGAGGCTTAGAATTGTATGCCATTTTATTCAAGGCACCGTAATTTTTCATGTTCATGTAAGTGTCGTTCTTTTTCCGACATGTTATAATGTTCGTTGACTCGGTAATGTCGACACCAGTGATAGCTAATTACTCAAACAGGGTTGTCAAACCCGAATAGATCTATTTTATAACATTCGCGTCTACCAACTTGTACTTAACAGTTCAATCCGCTTAAGCTAATCCGTAATCATTTGAGTGAAATTCAAGTACGTGTTTACGTCCAAAAATTAAACTAAGTATTGTATCTCATCATGAGATATGTAAATGAGTATGTAAATCAATTTGTAACGAGTTGTAAATGAACATGTAACGCTTTTGAATCAACCATGTAAATAAATTTGTAAACAAGCATGTTCTCACCCCAAAAATATATGTTAAACAAGTAAAACATGGGACTATAAACTCACCTCAATGTAGTAGCAAGATAATATCAAATAAGTAAAAACGTCACGCGAATGTCCGAATGCAACCTAAGTAATTATAGTTTGAATGAGTCTAATGTACTTAATGTAAATACCACATCACAAGTTATAATGTTACACCACCAACTAATACTTTTTGTTAAAAACACTTGATTTAACGTTTTTATTATTTGTATAATGTTATCGTATAATTAGTTCAATCGTCTTGTAAAACAATATTTATAAAGCTAAAACTCGTATAAATATTATATAAGTGATTCTAAAATGTTTCGTAAATTTTTTATTAAAAACGAATCAACACTATTCATGTCAGGAAATAGTGCACAATAGAAAATAGTGTGTATCTTTCTTGTTTTAACTTCGTTTTATACGTTCTTTACGTCCACGGTTTCGTATTAAGAAGATTTATCAAAATACTAAATTTATAATTTTTTAGTCCTCTGATGAACAGTACTTTTAGTGTTCATGCATATTTTATAAAACTATTTTTATAAAATTAATCGTCGTAACCTCGTAAAAGTCGTAACTTGTCCATTTTAATTCCGTTTTTAGTGATTAGTTCGAGCACGTCTTCGTAATTAAAAGTTCTATCTAAATAAAATATTTTCTAAAAATTTTCTGTTATGAACAGTAAATTATTTTTATAAAATTACTTTTATAATAATACTTTTTATCGTAAACTTGCAAATGGCGTAACTTCTTCGTTATTATTTGGATTTTCGAGTTCTTTATATGCTTAGGATCGTATTGGGAAATACTATTTTAATAAATTATAAAATAAATACTTTATTTTTTGAATTAAAACGGAAACTTTGTAAGTTTTTAAATAAAATGTGTATAAAACTAATTTTATAATTTTTTGGTATGTGTGAATTACTACAAGTCCTCTAACATGATTAATACACTAACTAGTGTATATTTATTGTCCTCTAGTCCATCATTTGTCCAAGTATTGTGTCCATGATAATCTTTGTATATATAAATTTGTTTTTAAACTTTCAACAAGAAAATTATCCGTGATCTGTATAAGTTAAACCATACTTATAATAGTGTGTCCTTTGTATTTTAAGCATCACCTTGCTACAAAACTACATAGGTTCATGTAGTACATGCATGTATATGTCCATTTCATTTTGTAAACTCTTGAAAACAAAACCCTAAGTGGTGATTAACAAGATAACTAGTATGTATAATACGTAAATAAAAATATTGAAAAGATTAAGGTTTAGAAGACTTTTGGCAAGTGTAGGATGATGAAGATCACAATATGAACTCATAAAACCAAAACCCAAATCAAAACCCTAATGAGAAAACCCTAACTTGATCTTGTTTAACCCTTAGCTAGAATGATAGCCCAAGCTTCCAATATACTTCTAAACACCTTAGATAATACCCATGATCATTTGTATGCTTACTAGAAAAAAAATTATGGATTGCTCTTGTGGTTTAATGTGGGACGTGGGTAGGGAGAGAAACAAAGAGATATGTGAGTTTTGCTAGTGAATTGTGAAGTGAAGGTGGTCAAGGTTACTATTAGGAAGTCCAAGACATCAAGAGGAAAACATAGAGAAGTGTTGGTCAAAACTAGCTACTAGTGTATGAGTTATAAGAAGTCTTGGAAAGATTTTTGGTGTGCTTCGTGTCCCCTCCTTCTTGTTGCTGTGAGTTAGGGGAGGGAAAATGACCAAAATTTTGTATCTTGATATTTTATGAAGAGTATACTAGAAGTATAAGATGTTTAGGTAGGTATTTGTGCTCCCGGGTATGCCTAAATGTATTAAATTACGAAACGTAAACGCTTTACGTAACCAATAAAAATAAAACATAAAAAGTTGATTATTACTTTTGTAAAAATAATATAATGCTTGTTTGACATAAAGTTTAATTTTTTTGATGCCCGTTTACGTTGATTGTTGATTTTTAGTTTACGCGATTTAACTTAACGATAAAAATTAAAAGGGCACACGTAGAAGTTTAAAATAAATAGTTGAATATTTTTTGACGTAAAATGATGTGAAAATGTGAATTGTTACAGTCTTCACCTGTTAAAAGAATTTCGTCCCGAAATTTAGTTTAAGTTGCCTTCCGGGGCGGTGTTAATGAAGAGGTGTAGGTGTTATTTTTTTATTTTTTTATTTTTTTATTTTTTTGGTACGTGAACATTAACCCCAACAGTCATGAACAGTGACTCCAACAGTCACTCCCTCCTCTTAAATACCAAATTTTTATCCTCTATTTCTCCATACAACACTAAATCTTTCACTTAAATCTTCTCTTATCCAACCCTCAAAAATGTTGCATGGGATGTGCTTAATTACACATACTTTTTACCTTTAAAAACGAGCTTAAATGACCAAAAACGGACATAAAATGCCAAATATATGCTTGTTTTGCTATTTGTGTTGTGCAGGTAACGAAGATTCACTAAAAGACAAAAATAAAGTCAAAACAGACAAAACCGAGCACGAGAATAAAAAGAACGTGAAAAGGCAAAAAGTCAACCAAGTCAAAGTCAAAAGTCAAAGACAAAGCCGGTATCGAAGAAATGTTAAATGGACCAACCCGTACCTATCTAATGGGCCGGGTCAGCCCATTTAAACATTATGAAGACTAAAAATAACCCAAAACCCTGTTTGTAAACAAGTCGGCCTAATCCCAAAGCCCAATTCCCACTTAACACCTGTTAGCCTGGCAACACCATTGCTAACCCGAAAGGTGAATTGAAAGCCATCACCACTCGAAGTGGTCTTGTTCTTGATGGACCTTTCATTCATATGCCTCCTCCATTCATTAATCCGGAGGAGGATGAACGTGCAGAGGAGACTTTAACGGACCCGAAACTCGCTGAGTATACCATTAAGGTCCCACTTTCTCTTGTCTAAAAAGCTAAATCTCCTTCACTAAGAAATTATGTGGTGCACCAAAGGGATCCTCGTTACCCTCATATCCCTTATCCTTTAAGAATGCACCAAGAAAAACAGCAAGAGAAAGATGAAGTCCAAATTCACAAATTTTGGCAAATGTTCAAACAACTTTACGTCAATATCTCTCTTGCCGATGCTTTGATTCTTATCCTGAAATACCAAAAAATGCTTAAAAGTCTCCTTTCCAATAAGGAGTAACTTTTAGAGCTGGCAAATATACCCCTCAATGAAAATTGCTCAGCGGTTATCCTCAAGAAGTTACCCGAAAAATTAGGTGACCCTGGGAAATTTCTAATTATGTGTGGTTTTAGTGAGCTCAAGTGCAAGGCCCTAGCCGATCTAGGTGCTAGCATCAACTTGATGCAACTCTCGGTTTGGAAAAATTTAGGTTTACCCGAGCTAGTTCTCCTGCATGGACCCTTTGGAAACTAGCTAACCGCAGCAATTTGTACCCAGATGGAATTGCAAGAGATGTCTTTGTTCCGGTTGGAAAGTTCACATTCCCCGCTGATTTTATCTTAGTTGGATTGATTTGAGGGCGATCCTCGAGTCCCCCTATCTTGGGAAGACCTTTCTTACGGCACTCATCCGCTCAAGCTTTTGATTTGACTTTCGCGGAGAAGAAGAAGAACGATTCTCCGTGATGATGATGATAGGTTAACCTTGATTTATGAGACAATGTCACTTCAAAACTATTATAAACCCTACATCACAAATGAATCAATCAATAATGATTGATTTATGCAATGTTTCATATGTGGGAATTCTCTTGAAGATTTTATTTGCCAACTTATCATCTGAGTGGAAATCCCACTCCAATTTCGGACCCTATTGTTTCTTCTTTCTCCCACAACTTACTTCCATCGAAAGAAAAGTGATTAATTTGGGAAGAATTCTAATCTTATCTCAGAGAAGTGATTCATTTCCACCGGGGGAGTGATGATACCCGACTTGACCGGAGAGGGGAGATCTTCGTTTAATTGATGGAAATTATTTAAAATAACGATACTTCATTCCTTTCCCTCTGTCTCATAATCCATTATAGTGGCAGGACCAAGGAAATGATGATCCAGTCGACCTTTTACTCGAGGAGTTCGCCGATGAACTCGCTCTTATTACATTTCCACCGGGAAATGATGATCTTCCTTTTGATATCGAATCCGATCTTAGAGAAATAGAATATTTGCTTAACCATGATCCTACCAAGGAAATGGATTCTATTCTCGAGGATTCGGTTGATGAGGGTAATCTTGCAGATCCTAATAACGATCTTGTTGATACCATTCCCGAGATGTTCACCGATGAACATACTCTTGATTATTCATCTCCACCATTATATGATGATGTCGATGATGATCTTGTTGAACTTGAGTCAGATAATGATGATGTTTATGATGATCCATTTGACTCCAAGGAAGATAAAATTAAAGAGTCTAAACTCTTGATTGATGAACTTAATCCCTCTAGATCAAGTGATTTCTTTCCTTCCCCCGAGTGTGACTCGGTTCTCTATGAGGATTTTTTCGAGGTTGATGCTTTGCCTTCAACCAATAACGAGGACAAAGTATTTAATCCGGGTATACTCATTCATGAGAACCTTTTTGAAGTCACTATTCGAGTAACACCGGAAAAGAATGTAAAGAAGACCACTAATGCTTCTTTAATTCTTGAGGATTTTAATCCTCCTCTTTATGAACATCCTTTCCACAAAGAAGTTCCCGGGTCTGAAATTTTAATCTCGTTTTCATCCGAAAATATGGAAAAAGTTTTCAACCTTGAGATTCTCGCTTCTAAAGGAGTTCATACTTCTCTTCTCCCGGAACTATCTCATCGGGACTCTAAAGCTTTCAAAGTCATTAATATTTTTGAAAGCCCAATGGAGATTTTTCCTTGCTCTTATCGAGAGGACATCCGTGTTTTGGATGTTCCGTGTCTCCATTTCTATCCCCCTTGACCAGCTCAAGTATGGGGGAACGGGTCAAGCTTAGTGACCTAAAACAAGCGCTTCGTGGGTGGCAACCCATGCTTATACTAATATGATATTACTAGTAGTAATGAATAAGTGTGTTGTGAGAGAGGCTCGCCTCTTCCTTTCTCGTGTTTTATGTTTTTTATATGTCCAGGATTGCCCAGATTTTGATGCCTCTCGTGCCCGTGGTTTTGTCATTCGTTCACTCGAGCTTTAAATCCTCAGCCTCATTATAGGAATCCAATATCCAAATCTTATCGACTAACGTTTATCTTTGAGCATACTTAATAAACGACATTAGATTTACGTAGAGACCCTTCTTAAAACATTGAGGACAATGTTCAATTCTAGTATGGGGGGATCTATCGATTTGATTGTGCCTGCAGCCGTTGTTTTCACGTAATCCTGTTTTTACCACCAAAATACCAAAGAAATGAAAATTTTTAAAAATGTTCAAAAATAAAATAAGTGTTTTGTCATAATTTTGACTTTCCTATTGGGTATAATAAGAATAAATTTTGACTCGATCGAGCGTGTTGAGCTCTAGCTTGTCCCTTAACTTTTAGACTAAGCATTCGCGGATCTTTTTATTAAAGATTTTAAATTTGCGAAGAACGGAAAATGATTGAGTTAAGTATGAGTTAGATGCTAAACAAGGATTATTTGGAAATCTAACAAGCTCATAAGTGTAATTTGTGGCTTTTTCTCCCATAAGCTCCTAACCGGACTAATAATACATGCTATTTTTGAAAATTAAACTTAAATCAACAATTTTTGAAATGTAGTCAATAATATTTTTGTCTTAGTTCAAATTTATACTTAAATTTTCTAAAAAGAAACTTTCTCTATATATCGTGGTATGAAAAAAAATGAAATGATGATGAATAAGGTAATAATATAAACTGTGGGCTGATAAAAGTTTACTGCCTCTTGCCGGCTCACAACCGATGTGGCAGTCTTCAAAAGAAGGCCCATAGTAAGAATAATAATCCGAGACTGATAAAAGTTTGCTGCATCTTGCCGGCTCACAACCGATGTTGCAGCCTTCAAAAAGGTCGAGGATTTCAATTGTATCATGGTTATGTTAATGTTTAGTGCAATAAATGTGATTTAATAAATATAGGGAAAATCTCTTTTTCTTAAATTTAAATATGCTTTCGAACTAAGACTATTTCATTTTAAGTTGTGATTTTTCTAAATAAGTTATGTATAAACGGGAAACCTAAGAGTTTTTGAAACCGAAGGTCCGTGAGTTTCGATACTAGTCTATGTGGGGTGTCAAAAGCCTGGTCACTTAGCCGCAAGGTTGGGATATGCCGAGATGAAAGTCGTTACATGGGATGATCTCCCCTTCAAACTCATTATTCTCGGGTGGAACGTAAAGCATAGAAATTTTGCAAAACGTTGATCCATGGTTAAAATTTGAAATGGCACATTTACCTAATATATAATAATTGTCGGGAGTGAAAAGTTCACAAGTTATAAATATGAGTAGTGTTAGCATCTTAACTTATATTTAACGGTGATTTTGTTTTTGTGCTTGGTTTGGAACAAGTGAAAAGTCGGGGACGATGAATTTATCCCTTTTTGGGAATTTTAGGATTAAAGTGCTTCTTGTTCCGTGACCCCTAAAGTTATGAAAATAACGAAAGTCCAAATGTTCTAGTTAGTTGCTTAATATGAAAAGTACAAAAAAATGAGAAAAAGGAAAAATACAAAAATATGTGTGGGAATAAGTATAAATATATAAAAATGGTAAAAATGGAGCTTTTCAAAACTTATGAGTCTTTAATTCCCTTTGATGAACACTTAGCTACTTTTCGAGGTAATTAGTTGAGGGGGATTAAGATTCTTAGTTTTCTTAAGTGTTTACTTATGGCATTGCGTGAGGACACGTCAATATCTTAGTATGGGGGATTTTGGTATGTGCTTAATTACACATACCTTTGACCTAATAAAACGTGCTTAAAAGACTAAAAACATACCAAAAATACATTGTATTTGTGTGTTTTGCATTTGTATTGTGTAGGTAACGGATATCAACAAAAAGGACAAAAATCAAGCCAAAAGTCAAAGACAACCAAGTAAAAGTCAAAAGTTAAAGACAAAGCCGGTATCGAAGAAATGTTAAATGGGTCAACCCGTACCCATCTAATGGGTCGGGTCAGCCCATTTAAACATTATGAAGACTAAAAATAACCCAAAACCCTTTTTGTAAACAAGTCGGCCTAATCCCAAAGCCCAATTCCCACTTAACACCTGTTAGCCCACAACACCATAAAAACCTTTACATCATTAGTCCTAAAGGACTAACAGTGTTAGTCCAAAAGGACTAACGATGCAAACATATACCAAAAACAGGGGATTAACCCTGTTAAATATCAAACACACTGTATATCTCTCCCAATTCCATTTTCCCGCCAAACCCTCTACCCCACTGTTCATTTGTCACTCTCACCTCGACCTCTCCCCTGCACCCAAACAAAACAAGGTCACACCCCCCTTAACACCAAATGCCACCTTGGTAATCCTACACAAACCCCATCTCGTTCAAGGTTCGAAGACAAAAATTGATGTGGAGATTGAAGGGGATTGGGCACACAAAGCAATCCAATGGCTATGACTAACTGTTCCGGCAGAACTGCACCCTCACTCACACAAGAAAACAACTCCTTAAACTCTCACAGAGAAATACACTTCAAAGATTCCCAAGACCTAAACAGTTTCTTCTATAAATAGGGCACTTAAAGCCTTTGAAAGGCATATTCTATGTTAATTTACAGCTTATTGTAGTTTACTTTTTAGCTTATTGTCATTTCCTTTTCAAAGCCTTGTAATGTTTTTAGAGTTTAATGAAATTTAAGTTTTTAAGTTAAAATCCTGTTTTTCTCTTTTATGCACTTCATGTTTTGAAAATGTTCTCATAAGCTCTTGTTTTAAAGCTTCTTGTTTAACCTGTTTTCATAAAGCATAAAAAATATTTCCATTAGAAATTACATCAAAAAGTCACCCAAAAAAAATACCACAGCTTACTTTGTTGGATGATAAGCCAAAAACGGATGGGCTTATGGACTTACCAGCTTATCATAAGATAAGCTGGAGCTTTTGTAGATAAGCTCCTTAAGAGCATTTCTATCCTTGTTTTGTGCAAAGGATCAAGTAGCCCCCAGTAAGCTTCATGTTCATTTCTAGTCTTATTTATTGTTCATAAGTTTATTTTATGCTTATTTTCTGCTTGCTTATGTTTATTAATGATGTCTGAATGCTTATTTATGCTTTTATGTGTTTAGATCATATTTGTTCATATGAAGTATTACACAAATTGTCTTATTTTTAGCTTTTTATAAATTGTCTCTTATTTGCTTGTTTTAATGTACTTTTACTGTGCTCTATTGTTTCTATTTCTTAATATTCATTGCTTGATATTCTTGTTTTTATTCAATTATCTTACACCCTCGCATCAAAAATTCAGTTTGAGAATAGACTTTAAAACTTAAAGGGGGATGTTTGGGGTTAAGGTAGGCAAAGTGGAGTCCAAATCAGTTTTAAAAACTGGTTTTGGGTCATATGGACAACTTAAACTAGCTTTTTAAGTTGTTTTAGCTGTTTTTAAAAGTTTTTAAAGTTTAAAAGTGAGTTTTTAGGTTTTGTCTAATAGGTGTTTAAATCTGTGGTGTTAAAACAGATTTTAATAGCTTATTTGATAAGTCACTTGAAAACATCTTTTAAGCATTGGTTTGGTGTTGTTTTAGTTGTGAAAATGCAGGAGATAAGTATTGATTACTTTTGATTTGTAAAAGTTTACCCGATATGTCTGTCAGTGCATATTCTCTTTTGTTGTTATCTCGCGCGGCGCAAAAAGTCCACTTTTCAATCTCACTTTTAGTTAAGTTAAAGTTTAGATTTTGGTTTTGAATTTGTTTGCATAAGTAGTTTGTAGTATGTAGTTAATTTCTGTTTGTCAGCTTATTTGTGGGAAATAGAACTCCTTTTACTAGCTTATTTTGAGGCTGCAAAAAGCCAAGTTGTCTTTTAAAGAAAACCAAAAAGAGTGCATGTTGAGTAATCAACCTTTTTCATCAAGATTTTTCATGGCTTATTTGTATTTCAAACTCCTTTTTAATTGCTGATTATAGTAGCTTATATGATAAGCTTGAGCTGTATATAAGCCACTAAGGTATAAGGATCCATTTCCTAGCTTAAAAATAAGCTAGAAAGTGCCCCTTTTGGCTGTTTTGTTCTTAGTTTTGGCCAAATAGCTTATTTAGTTATTTGAGCTTATTGGACTTGCTTATTTGGGTTTTAGTCTTGCTTATTAGGTTGGTTTAAGAAACTTGTAGCTTATTTTACTTTTAGTTAAGCTTTTAAAAGCTTATTCCCAAAATCTGCCTTTAAGTTTTAAGTTAAACTGTCCTCTTGCCTTTTCATGCTTTTTAGCTTATTCATTTTAGCTTATTTCTATGTTTAAGTGCTTCTTAGGTTTAGGTGTTAAACTCTCTTAGCTTATTTTGCTTTTTCTTTAGCTTATTAAACCCAAAAGCCAAAACAGTTTAGGTGTTAAGCCTCTTTAGCTTTTAAGTAAGCTGTCACCTCTTAGTGCTTATTTATGTGCTTATTTGTGGTTTTATAAAAAGTCATTTCATAAAAGTTGCTTATTTTTAGGTTTTAAAGCTTTTTTCATAAAAAAATTTGCAAATATAAAAACGTTGGGAAAGTGGGAAGCTAAGGGTGAGCCAAGGCTCGATCCCAAGACCTCAACCACCCTCTACCAACGATTTTAACACACCACACACAACCAATCTGCCCTTGGGACTTTTCTGGTTATCATTTGCAAGATTTAATACTTAACCACTTTTAGCCCTTCTAGTATTCAGCCCTTAATTAGCTTATTAACAGCTTATTTAGACAAGTTGTTTGTCCCGTGTTATTTTTCTTAGGTTTAACTTTCTCTTAAGTACTTTTTGTAATTTTTTCAGATTTTTTATAATTCGTTTAGTATTTTTATTATTTCATTTAGATAAAAACTGTTTTTAATTCATAATAATTAAATAAAAGTCAAAAAAATATAATTCTTTTTTTTAATTTTCTTTTATCATTTAGGATTGTTAAAAATTAATTTTGCTTTCATAGGGTTAAATTTGTAGAATTTGGTTTTTTAAAGAACGGGATTTGGTCCTGTTATTATTTTTCTTCGTTTTTTACTTTAATTGTTTTCATTTTTAGTTTGCCTTTTCTTGTTTTTGCATTTTATTTGTAGAAATAGAATCCAAATCCTATATTAACCAATCAAACGCGCGATCACGAACTTAAACACGATTCTCCATTCACGCCTCGTCGGGACACGACCCGGGAAGGTTTTTTGAGATTTTGCTTTGGGTAAATGTAATTAATCTTTTAAAAGCCTTACGGAATTCTTATCATTGATATCTTTGAGATTTATCCTTATTATATATATAATCATATATAGTAATATTATATTTATTAATATAGATACTATAATACAATACAAAAGGAGTTGTTTTAAAGTGAGTCATTGCACATCATTACACTCGTGGCGATGGTGAGCGCGATAGCACTTAGTATTTATCTTGCCTACGTCCCATACGAAGAAGATTTCCAGTATTTGGCGGCAATCCTAGCGCTCCTCACACCGATCATCATCCTAGTTATTGGCGTGGATCTATTTTGGTAGGAATAGAAATTATCGCTATGGGAGGGTTGTAATAAAACTTGTATTTCCTTTTTGTTTTTATGTAATCTTATTTCTAAGATAATAAACGGATGTTGTGACAACAAATCTATTTGTTATTATTTTATTTTTTTATTTATGCCTTTCGATAATTTTGTTACCACGCTTGGTAACTCGTTTGCATTCCCTTTTTAAATTGCTTTAACTTGAGCGTTCAAGATTAGTGATGTTGGTTAAATATTTATTGGTGCGACCAAGGCTCGGCTTTTAGTGGGCTTATTCGTTCCCTTCGGCTTAGTGCGTCAGTTATAACATTTCTCTTAGGGTGATAACAAATTTATATCTTTGATGGTGTCGTAACTACTAAGCTATATGGTGTTACGTAGACGTTGAACATGGTGTATTGGTATATTCCTTAATGGCGAGTAAACTTGTTAGTGGATTGTCCTAGGGTGACTAGGGATGCGTCTTGACTTTTGGACATAGGATTTTGTATAAAATGATGTTGACTTTATATAGTAAGGTGGTGTAAGAGTTTACTTAGTTATTATGATTATTAATTTGGTTGCTCGTGATAAATACATTTTATGAATACGCACACAAAACTTGATATAAATAGAAAATTGTTTCTTGACAAGAAGTTTTAAGGTGACTACCCTCAGCATGGGCATGGTTCTTCCTGAATTATACATAGGTGATCAGGCCATGTATATTTAAGGGCTAACGATGTGATGCTTATTTTTGTTAAAATTATGTTATAATTTCATAATAATTGTGGGAGTGATTTGTAAAAAAAAATATGTTAAAGTAGAATTGATGTTTTCATAATACGTTAATTTGATAGATACTTGAAATCATTCAGTACAACAGAAATTTAAGAGAAATACAATGAGAACTCCTAAGGAAATAAAGTCTAAGATAGTTCCAACTTAATGTTCACTAGACAAAGCGACACAACTTTCTCTTTTAAGATTTGATCTCATCTTCAATGTTGTTAGGGTCTTGATTGGTTTCTCCTCCTCCTAAGGCATACACCATTCCACATGCTTCAGTATCTTCAGCTTGGTTTTCATGGTTTTGATTCTTTAATTCCGGCCAATCACTCTTGTAGTGCCCTTGATTACCACATTCATAGCAAGTGATGATCCTTTTATTGCTAGTAGCAGTAGGATTCCAGCAATCCCTTGTCAAATGGCTGATTTTCTTGCAGTTCGTGCACTTTGCAGTGCACGGGCCATTGTGGTGAAACTTACACTTGTTGCACAATAGAAGAGTTCCAGCATACTCATTCCTTTCACTAGTCTCAGCGGCGTAAGCTTGAGCCACATTCTGCCTCTTGGGAAGTTGTTGTTGAGCTTGATTGTTGTTATCAAATTTCCTCTTGTTTTCAACTTGGCGTTCAGCCAAAGTACGGATTTTCTTATACATCAGCTCAGTTGCAAACTCAATTGCATCCTGCATTGTCTTCGGCCTAGACTCCATTACACTCCGATGTATCATGTCAGGAAGACCACCTACATACTTTTCAACCTTATCAGACTCTTCGGGGAACATCCTCCAGCACAACAAAGCCAATTCCTGAAAGCGTTAGGTATAACTCGCCAAGTCAGTACCCTTCACCTTTAGATCCCAAATCTCTATCTCCAATTTCTTGATCTCATTTCGAGGACAGTATTTGTCTGACTTCATTTTCATAAGTGTTTTCTAAGGCATACCGTAAGCGGCATCATGACCAACTGTCCTGACATGAGTGTTCCACCATGTTAAGTTAATTCCATGAAGAGTGCAAGTAGCAAACTTGACTTGATTCTCGATTGCACCGTTACTGATATGGAAGACATACTCTATTCTTTCAAACCATTGAGTTAGACCAACAACTCCTTCTATGCCATTGAAGTTCAGTGGTTGACATTTGAGGAAGTCACTATAGGTGCAATCACGAGTGGGGCGCACAGGTCTAGCAATACCACTTCCAGAACCTTGGCTTCCATCGTCATTGAGGTTATTGTTTCTTTGAATTTCTTGCTCAGCCAAAGCATCAGCCACGACTTAGGATATCAATACCCTGATAGCAGCATCAGTCATTAGGGTGGTGGCGGTGGCGGTGGCGGTGGCGGGGGTGGTTCTGGTTCTAGGTGCTTTCCTTGACGGCATTTTCTTCAAAATCACCGAGTAACAAAATGAAATTAGTTTAGTTCTCTAAGCTGTGCTCCAAAGATGAAATGTTGTAGGATGATATGTTAAAGTCGTGACCATCGTGCTACTTGTAATGTTTTGAGGAATGTTCTAATATTTATATAAATAATTGTAAAATATACATAATATAATATAAACACGTATTTCAATCATGAAAGCATCAAGTATAACCAACTAATGCAACTCAATAGTGTATGTATGTCCTGTGAAAACATTTGTATGATGCAATGTTGTGAAAACGGTTATAGTCCAAGTAAAAACATTTGACCTGGTTCTCTATAACCTTGGCTCTAGATACCAATCTGTAACACCCCCAAATTGGGTCGCAGCGGAATAGTGAGCGTTACTTCATGAGTACTTTCGCACAAACTATGAGAGAACGACCTCTAAACGTGTCGTTTGAAAAGTAATCTTGTATTGTTTAGACTCCAATGCAAATCAAGTAAGCCAAGCATCTAATTCACCTGAGAAAAACATGCTTAAAATTGTCAACATAAAGTTGGTGAGTTCATAGGTTTGTTTAAGTATAAATGTTAAACCAAAAATTTGCAAATTGTGTATGCCTATATGAACCCTTATAATAGTCACAAAAATGTACGTATGAAAGTTAGACCGCAGTTGTTCAAAGTATGCATGATAATTGAAAATATCACGAAATGTTTCAAGTATGTATTGCCAAATGAGTGATTACGATTACTCTAAGTACATGAAACTGAGGCTCAGACTTGTTTCTATTTTATTCAAGGCATAGTAATTTTCATGTTCATGTAAGTGTCGTTCTTGCTCTGACATGCTATAACGTTCGTTGACTCGATAATGTCGACACCAGTGATAGCAAATCACCCGAACGGTGTTGTCACACCCGAATAGATCTATTTTATAGCATTCGCGTCTACCAACTTGTAGTTAACAGTTCAATCCGCTTAAGCTAATTCGTAATCATTTGAGTGAAAGTCAAGTATGTGTTTACGTCCAAAAATTAAACCAAGTATTGTATCTCATCATGAGATATGTAAATGAATATGTAAATCAATTTGTAACGAGTTGTAAATGAACATGTAACGAGTTTCAATCAACCATGTAAATGAATTTGTAAACAAGCATGTTCTCACCCTAAAATATATGTAAAACAAGTAAAACATGGGGCTATAAACTCACCTTAAGCAAGATAATATCAAATAAGTGAAAACGTCACGCGAATGTCCAAATGCAACCTAAGTAATTATAGGTCGAATGAGTCTAATGTACTTAATTTAAATACTACATCACAAGTTATAATGTTACATCACCAACTAATACTCTTTGTTAAAAACACTTGATTTAACGTTTTTATTTTTTTGTATAATGTTATCGTAAAAGTAGTTCAATCGTCTTGTAAAATAATATTTATAAAGCTAAAACTCGTAAAAATATTATATAAGTGATTCAAAAATGTTTCGTAAATTTTTTATTAAAAACGAACCAACACTATTCATGTGAGGAAATAGTGCCCAAGAGAAAATAATGTGTATCTTTTTAATTTTAACACCGTTTTATACGTTCTTTATGTTCACGGTTCCGTATTAAAAAGATTTATCAAAATACTAAATTTATAACTTTTTAGTCCTCTGATGAATAGTACTTTTTAGACTGTTCTACGGCATATTTATAAAACTATTTTTAAAAATTAATCGTCGAAACCACGTAAAAGTCGTAACTCATTCATTTAATTCTGTTTTTTTAGTGATTCTTTCAGCACGTCTTCGAAATTAAAAGTATATCAATATACTAATATTTCCAAAAGTTCTGTAATGAAATCAGTACTTATTTTTTATAAAATTACTTTTATAAACAATACTTTTAAATAGTAAACTTTGCAAAAGACGTAACTTCTTCGTTATAAATTCTGGATTTTTAACCTTACGATCGTATTGAGAAATACTATTTTAATAAAACATAAAATAAATACTTTATTTTTAGAATTAAAACATAAACTTTGTATGTTTTTAAATAAAATTTGTATAAAACTTATTTTATAACTTTTGGTAAGTGTGAATTACTACAAGTCCTCTAACATGATTAATACACTAACTAGTGTATATTTATTGTCCTCTAGTCCATCAATTGTCCATGATAATCTCTGTATATATAACTTTGTTTTTAAACTTTCAACAAGAAAATTATCCATGATCTTTATAAGTTAAACCATACTTATAATAGTGTGTCCTTTGTATTTTAAGCATCACTTTGCTACAAAACTACATAGGTTCATGTAGTACATGCATGTATATGTCCATTTCATTTTGTAAACTCATGAAAATAAAACCCTAAGTGGTGATTAACAAGATAACTAGTATGTATAATATGTAAGTAAAAATATTGAAAAGATTAAGGTTTAGAAGAATTTAGGAAAGTGTAGGATGATGAAGATCACAATATCAACTCATAAAACCAAAACCTAAATCAAAACCCTAATGAGAAAACCCTAACTTGATCTTGTTTAACCCTTTGCTAGAATGATAACCCAAGCTTCCAATATACTTCCAAACACCTTAGATAATACCCATGATCACTTATATGCTTACTAGAAAGAAAAATTATGGATTGTTCTTGTGATTTAATGTGGGAAGTGGGTAGGGAGAGAAACAAAGAGATATGTGAGTTTTGCTAGTGAATTATGAAGTGAAGACTTGCCTTATACTCTTATATATACTACAAAGTGGTCAAGGTTACTATTAGGAAGTCCAAGACATCAAGAGGAAAACATGGAGAAGTGTTGGTCAAAACTAGCTACTAGTGTATGAGTTATAAGAAGTCTTGGAAAGATTTTTGGTGTGCTTCTTATCCCCTCCTTCTTGTTGCCATGAGTTAGGGGAGGGAAAAGGACCAAAATTTTGTGTCTTGATATTTCATAAAGAGTATACTAGAAGTATAAGATGTTTAGGTAGCTATTGGTGCACCCTGGTATGCCTAAATGTATTAAATTGCGAAACATAAACGCTTTACGTAACCAATAAAAATAAAATATAAAAAGCTGATTATTACTTTCGTAAAAATAATATAATGCTTGCTTGACGTAAACTTTAATTTGTTTGGTGCCCGTTTACGTTGATTGTTGATTTTTAGTTTACGCGATATAACTTAACGATAAAAATTGAAAGTGCACGCGTAGAAGTTTAAAATAAATAGTTGAATGTTTTTTGACGTAAAATGATGCAAAAATGTGAATTGTTACAAAAGTAATATAAGTGTGATCTCCCTTGGACTTCTGGTGGAATTCTTCGAGCTTTCGAGGCCTTGGTCACCTCTTGGATCTATGATGGAATAGATGATGCTAAAGTGGCTGAATCAGGCCTCTATTTATAGATTACGAATTTGTTACAGCGTAATCTTGTAGAGTGTTATGTCGTAAAGTGCTGACGACGCTTTCCATGTTGTATGCATAAAATATGTTACGGCGTAACTAATTAGCCATGTTACACTGTAACGCTGACTAGGATGACTCATCCTATAATAATAATGATGTTACGGCGTAAACCTTTCATGTGGTTACGTCGTAATCTTGCTAGGTGATGTGTCTTGCCTTGAATATGTTCCGGCACAACACTATCGTAGGTGTTATGCCGTAAACCTTCGTAAGAATCCGTGTTTTCTTCATTTTTACGTCCTTTTCCCGTGTTTCTTGTCACATAGTTGCATTTTACTTGAAAATAAGGAAATAACCTTAAAAGTATCAAATTCAAGTATTTATAAGACAATTGCAATTATTTTTAGAGAAGAATTGACACTAAAAAGCATCAAATAATTGATGTTATCACTTGTACATCACTTCGAGACCTAATTGATTAGCAGGTTTAGATGGTTCAAGAAGGAAACATTTAGGAATTCACCCAAATAGCCAATATGTGTATATATGTGTGTTTATCGACTTGCCACACTGACTTGTCGACCTTCCGTGTTAAAACCCTTATGTTGTACTCATTATTAGTGCAAGATACCCCTAGATCACCCTTGTTGAGCCAATCTGTGTTGTCACCGTTATTATATGTTTCTTTACACCATTTCGCCTTAGCCAACCTTGTAGTCTATATTTATCTTTGTGTTGAAATTTCTGGCTACCTATGTCCATGGTTCAGGAAAATGGTTCGAAGATTGGCACTTACTTTGATGATATATCATTTTGATCATAGAAGACCTCCAGGTATTATCACTTTTGATATTGTTTATCCCAAGTGGGAGGGATATGTTATATGTTATATACAGGAGTATTGTATAAAAAAGAGAAAAGGTGGTGCAACTATAAGCCACGTAGTGATATAAACTCCTAATGTTGGTTACATGTTAAAAAACCAACTAAGTAAAAAGGTGGTGCAACTATAAGCCATCCGAAGTATAAAGGTGGTGCAACTAAAAGCCACCTAATGAAGAATTGGTTATCATGCTTCGCAAGATCTCATCATTAGCTAAACCATTATGATGATATGATCAGATTTTGGCACTTGAAGGCTTGGACTATGGATGGACAGTTGCTGGTTATGGATACCTTAGATTATATAGGACTATTTTTTTAATCTTAACACTAATTAAAAGTGTATCCCATGTCTATCCTAACCATTTATATCTCCCAATAAACCTACGTTATGTCACCCATGTTGCCTTTAAGAATTGTTTAGACCCTAACTCTAACTGGTGCAGATTTGTGTACTTTCCAAGCTTATGATAGAATACATGTTATTATTGTGCAGATGAACGATCACCCCAAAAATAAACACTTATACTAGTTGAGAGTTGAGTGAATTTTGATCTCTGATTTGATATAAAATATATATATAATATATTAAAATACCAAATTAGTAATAATATAGAGAGTTTCCCGTTTGATATAAAAATTGCTTGAGGACAAACAATATTTTATCTCCGGATGTCGTATCCCGACGAGAGATGAATTTGAAATTCACGAAAGCGTCTTGTTTGATGCTTGAATATCGAATATTTTTGTTTTTGGTTTTAAACTAAAAATTTAATAAAAATAAACTATTTAAAAACTAGATAGCAAATAGCGAGCAATTAAACGGAGAACGATATATTATAAAAGATATGCTTGCTAAGTGTATTGATTAGATCCTTAAGTGTGAATTAAATATACAATTAAGTCCTTATTGATGAACCAATATCTTTCTAACAAATTATCTTCTCACAACGTTGGCTTATATTGAAAACAACTTTTATTAAGATATCGATTACTAAATTAATGCCTAATTATTCTTACGGCTTTTGCCCGCTCGAATAACCAAAACAATAATTTAAGTAATATAAAAATCACTAATCAATATTTTCCCAGTGTTGAGATCTAAGTTGGTCAAAAAGAACCCAATAGGTCCTAATTATAAGTCCATTAGAGAGTAATTTGGTCAATTTTAATGGGCTCCTATGAGCAGGTCCTTTTGTCGCAAATATTAGGCCCAAGTGGGTTGGGTTCCAATGCTTAAAGCTCAATAAGTCTTTTTAAAGAGTAATTTGTGTAATCGGACGGTCTAGTGGCGCCAATTTAAGTCTTTATGGCTTATTTTAGAGTTGTTTATGTGTATAAACTTTGTTATATAATTTTCTCGGGTAATTCGAGGTCGATATAAGTTTAAGGTCAGTTGGTATATATTATAATAACTAACTCCCATAGTGGTCACTACCACACTCGGGTTTTCGTCGCAAGTACACTTTTCAGAAACCTATTTAGTTAATGGTTTTAGGACGTAAAAGTTTTTATATAGGTTTACGTTTAATATAAAAATAGTTAATTCTCTTTAACCATGAATAAGTGTACTTATTTAAGTATTTACATTTATAGTTTCATTATAAAGTCTGTACATTATTGATTATAATTGTTATCTTTATGTTATACTTTATTTTGAGCTATGTGGGTCATATTACTTAAAGTAGATTTCTTTATACAAAGAAGGCTAATTTAGATCATTTGTGGCTGAAAACTCACACCTTTACCATATTTGGACGCAATGTTTCAACCCAGTATAGATTGGTTTTGTTCTGTATTCAAATTGGTCCAAAGATATCTTACATAGTAGTTTTCGCAATTATCTCATAGTTTTTAGGTTTATACTCAACTCAGAGTGCAAGTATGACTTTTCTCATGACTTTCTCGATCCTAGCAAGGTCAGAATTGTTATCCAATACGCTTTTTTGTTAGGATTTAATGGGTCTCATGTAAGGTTTTGGTGTAAATTTTCAGTTTTGTCGTTTCTCAGATTGTTGAGTATCCACATTTTTTAGCTACATGTTCGTTAGAGATCAAGATTTATTTCAATTACCAACCTAGGTTTATAAGATCTAAATGTGTCATATAATCTAAGAGAACCGCACTTAGCAAGAATATCCATAATTACTTTTTACATTATTCAGCCGATAATTTTTCAATGATTTCTAGGAAGTCTTAATGTTGATTTAGTCATTTTTACCACTAGTACTACACATTGCTATTGTTCACTTTTATTATTGATCATCAAAATTTAGATAGAATACATTTTTACATAAATATCATTTGGAGAGAGAAGATGGTAAATATTATAAAGAATGATATAGATAAGGATATAAAATTTATAGATTTTACACAAGTGAAATGGTGATGATGTTCAATATGATCAAAGAAATAGATGAAACTTACTTCAAACTTGGTCTTCACCCTTATAATTTTTGATCACCATTCTTTTTACCCAAAGTAACTTTATAATACTTGTATAACTTTAGCCCCAAAATGTATATAAACCTTCTTGAATACTTCTTTAAATCACACAAAAAAACTAGATAGTAACAAACTACGAATATCTTCATAGTAGTGTAGTATTTTTTGTGATCTTGGGAAAAATTGTGTATGAAAATAGTGTTGTGGTGGTGGTGGTTCACGGCAAAGGAGGAGGAACAAGAGGAGGAAAAATGTTTTTTTTTTCAACAAGGACTATGTGAAGTGATACTAGAGTTGGTGTTTTTGATGGAGCTCAACATGCAAGGCATATCACTAGTTAGGACAAGTGTTCACACTTGTTAGAGGATTATCTCCACATGTATAACAATTGTGGATCCCTTGTGCCACCCATATGGGTGTGCATGAGGGAGTAGTATTTGATAAGTTTTTGGGTAAAATTTTATGATAGATGGGTAGTTTTGAGGCTAGCGGGTATTAGCGAAAAATATTTCGAGAGTTAAGGCGGAACCACGAAGTAAAAACGTATAAGACAAAAATAGTTTTACATTAAACGGAGAACTTTACTGAAATTTTTAATTACGTAGGGTTCGAGACGGATAAAAATTCTAAACATGACTCGCAAATAATTTAAAACGACGATTTTAATAAAACGAACTAGAATTAATAAAAGTAAATTCTTAAAATTTATAAAATTTAAAATTATTTATTATTTATTGAGTAATAGTTTTAAACTTTGTCCGAAAAATAAAAAATCTTTAGATTTAAGTGGTTGAGTGGTTTAAAAAGATTTTTAAGTTAAAGTTAACTTTTTGATAATTAAATAATAAATAATTGGTATCGTGTTAGAATACTGATGTATATTTTTGTTTTCAAGCCAAAATAGATTTGCGAAAAATAGAAGTAAAATAAATATTATAACTGAGAATTAGGTAATTTAAGAGAATGATGATTTAATTTATAACTGAGAATTAGGTAATAATAAGAATGATGATTTATTATTAAAATAAATTCTGAAAAATTACCGATTATGCGATAATTGTTTTATATGACAATATAAGATCAAACGGTCAAATGTCAAGTCGAACATGAAAATAAAGGGTAAAATGGTTATTTAAAGTTCTGAAAAATGGCGGTTGTCACATTCTCCCCTCCTTTAGGAAGCGACGTCCCGGCGCTCTAATCGCTTTATTAGTCCAAATTTCACTTGCAATGGGTGAAAGACGACATTCCCGAATGAATTCTCATGCTCTCTTATTATGGTCACACGACCCTGGCGCATTAGGGAGCTTTTCGAAGCGAAAAAAAATGATTGGTGATCACACCGATCAAATCAAATCACATTTCGACTAACGGGTCTCGCTAAAAGAGATCACGTCATTATAAAAATCGTCTAGAGTGAACATAACTCCATCGAAGGCGTTACGACATTATTCAAAACAAGACGCTTATCATCAAGCGTATAGAATCACATAATTGCATGCTCGCTAACCGTCAAGCCATGCAAATTGAAAGAGAGCGCATTGATGCGGAAATCACTCGGAGTATACATAACTTTATCGAAAGCACTACGGCATTAATCGAATCAAGGTACTTTTCATTAAGCACATATAATCACATAACGACATGCTTGCTAAAAAGCCAAACCATGCCAATCAATCAGTTCAGTCACGTTAACTCATGCTTGCTAAATAGCCAAGCCATGATTAACAACAATCTTCAACTTAATTCCGGCTAAATCTAGCCCAAGAAAAGTTTTTAAAGTTATAGCATGTTCACGGGCCTGAAAGCCACGGATGCATATCAAAATAGATTTTTATCATCGTAGGGTGCTCACACGCGGATTTCATTTTTTTGGTATTTTTCAAAAATTTTGGTGGTAAAAACGGGATTACGGGAAAACAACGGCTGCAGGCAAAATTAAATCGATAAATTCCCCCCATACTAGAACTAAACATTGTCCTCAATGTTTTAAGAAGAGTCTCTACGCAAATCCTAAGCCGTTTATGAATTATGCTAAAGATAAACGTTAGTCGATAAGATTAGGATATTGGATTTCCCAAATGAAGCCGAGGATGTGAAGCTCGAGTGATCGAAGGACAAAACCGCGAGCACGAGAGGCTTCAAAATCCGGGCAAATCCTGGACAATCAACACAAAAACACAAGCAAACAAGAATGGAAAGAGGAACACCTCTCACAACAATACACTTATTAGCAAATAGAAAGAAGATAGAATGGATAAGCATGGGTTGCCACCCACGAAGCGCTTGTTTAAGGTCACTGAGCTTGACCCGATCCCCCCATACTTGAGCTTTGTCAAGGGGGATAGAAATGGGGATGACGAACACCCAAATTAGGAGTGTTGTCTCCATGAATCAACATCGGGCTTTTATGATGAGAAAGCTTGGAAGCTTTAAAGCCCCGATGTGATGAAGAAGGAGGAGATTTCTCCTCTGAAGCAAGAATACCAGTATTGACAACTTTGTTCTCATTTTCGGATGAAAATGGAAGCAAAGTGTCAATCACTGGTAAAGGAGGATCACGGATGAATGAGAAAGAAAATTCATCCGGTGATAGAAATATCATGGATTGGACTCCAATGAATATCCCTGGATCGAAAATCTTGTTTCTAGTTCTGGAAGGAAAGAAAACTACATTGGTCGGATCCGTCGGGAATCACTAGAAAGAGTGAAATCCAAATCCAGATGAAGGGTGGGATGGGTGGGCAAAATATTAGGCACATGAACTCTTGGTTCTCTTGTTGGATTATCAAAATTATCCTCCACCACATCCATAGTAAAATCGCCCAGCTCGGGCTCATTCTTAAAGTAGAAACAATCATACTCCGGTGGAGATATGATGTGAGCGAGTTCATCAGCGAACTCCTCATGATAAACGTCACTCCTATCGGCAGGAGGAAACGGATTGATCAAAAGATCAAAGATGAACGAATCATATTGAGAAAAATCAGCATGAGTAGTGGTACTGCCACTACTCTTTTCTTTAACATGATCGTCATCGAGATAGAAAGCTTCATAATCTAGAAGAGATAAATCTGTTGAATAAGAAGTGGGACTGCCACTACTAATCTCTTCCAGATTAAAGCAGAAAATTTCATATTCGGTTAAAGAATTATCAAAGGTGTTAGTCTCCTCCAAGAAAGAGTTAGGAAATGTAGAGGAAGACTTGGTCATAAAATCGAAAGATGGAGTGGGATAATCTTTTAAGGCTTCAATCATAGCAATAAGAAGATTGAAATTCAACAATTTTTCATGAAGAATATCGTCCTCAATCTCTCCATCTTCCGGGGTAACATTCTCCACCACCTCTAAGCTGACGAGCTCAGAATCAGGAGGTGATGCATCAACATAATTGATATCCTCACCGTAGGGAGAATCGTCAACACTCGAAGTAGAATCATCGTTTAAATCGACGACAATCTCAGAGTGTTCTTTGAAAGCTTCAAGAGGGGTAGGATCGTTTACAAAGAGGCATTTCAACTTTTTGTCGGGAATACCTTCGACTCACTTGGGGTCGGGACTAGCGTTCTCGACTTAGACTTTATTTACTTCGTCCAATTTCCATTGCAGATAGTGTTGAGATGCTCATCCTCCATTATGAGAGAGTCAACGGGCTCCTCGGTTGATAAAACGGGTGTGATTGCAATGGTATAGTCCTCGTCATCATCATAGCAAATGGGAATCTTCCAGTATCGAGCTTTAGCCGCTTGCTCTTCCGCAATTAGCTTTTCTTCTTCCTTCTTTTGCATAATTTGACCAACCACATCACATATGGATGTCATTTGCTCTATAAGCTTATTTTGAGAATTAAGAAGGCTATTTTAAGCATTGAAGATTAGATTATTGACAGTGTATTATGGGGGTTGAAATTTGTCAAAACCAAAAGAATTAGGATCATAGCAAGAATTTTGCTCATGATAATAGTCTTCATTCATTGGTTGGGACTTGGAAAGTTTAAGAGATCCCCGCAATTTTCAAACAAGGATATTATTGTTGAAAATTTTGAAAATTTTGTGGATGGTGGTTTGCAAAATTTGGAGAATCGTTAGAAGAGTACGGTGTTGAAAAATTTATTTGTGTTCCATTTCCAACAGTACAATAGAAACAAACTCCATCATATTCATTACAACCACATTGTTGGCACGTACCCAAAAGACATTGTTGTTGCAAACTTTGCAAATTTGGTTGGATCTCACTAAGGTTTTGATTGTAGCATGGTTCCTGATTAGAGATAATCGGAATTTGCAGTGGACAATTGTAACCATAATGAGCACCTTTCCCACAAGGACTTACCAATTACATCATTGAAAAAGTTATGTTAAAGAATCCCCCACACTCGTAACAACAATGATGGTCAATATGTGGAGGACTTTGCGAGGAATTTTTACCGGGGTCTTGATTGAAGACGAATGGCTCTTGAGGTGCACTAACAATGTTAGTGTTGTCATTGGATGACTCGGAAGTGTTTAGAATTTCGTTTTCATCATGAATTGTATACCAACCTTCGTTCAAACACTTTCGCACAAAAGCACAAGGTCGACAATATAGACCATCAACCGGGTCTCCACAAGTTGCACAATTCTGAGGGGGTCGTTCACGAATGATCTTGTCTACAAGACTCCCTTTAGAACAACAATAGTCTGTAGTGTACAAAGCTCCACAAGACGAGCATTCTTTAATCGCGTAAAGGGGATTTAAACGATAGTCGAATGACGCCATAAGAATTAAACAATTTAGAGGGATAAGAAGAAGAATTAAATTAGAGGGTCGAGAAAATAAGAATTAACTGAAAAAGAGGTTAAAGGAGATTATTTTTGGTTTTTCGAGTTTTTTAAACAACATATTTTATTAAAGGACAAAATAAGATTGAATAACTTAAACAATGTTCAATCTTGTTTTCACGGTAGCTCTTTTAAGAGAAAAAAATGCCACAAATGGAGCGGAGAGTAGGAAAGCATGAGCTATTAAATGCTTTCTCCTTTAGGCTCGTAGTTTCCTTGGATACTACCCGAGCTTCCTTATACCCCTCTTGTAGTTTGTTAATCAATTAAAGGTGAGCCGTACCTCGCAAGTGACACAAAGGCAAGTTTTAATCTTTTGTTTGGAAAACTGTTATGATATGTTCAATTGAAGCATTATATGATGATGATTTTTATTTAATATTATGAAAGTTTTTTATATTTTTGGTTTTTCTTATTATATAATAAAAAGAAATGAAATATATTTTTGGAAATTTTATTTTTTTAAAATAAGGAGAAAATATTCACAACGCGATATGATAACTTCACAAGGAAGGGTCTTCAAGGCACAACAAACTTCAACTCGATGATCGTACACACCTCCCCGGCAGCGGCGCCAAAAACTTGATTCGTCGTAAAACGACTAGTCGAGTAATAGTTTAATATAGTAATCACGGTCGGATAAAATTACTTTTTAGGGAAAACGTAATAATAGATCCTGCCGGATGTCGGTGTTCCAACGAGAGTGAATTGAAATTCACGGATATTTTGTTTGAAGGTTTGATTGACAAATATTTGGTTTGGTTTTGAACCTAAACTGAACATAAACTAAAGAAAACTAGATAATAAATAGCGAGCAATAAACTAAGAAGGATATATCATAAAGATTGCTTGCTAACGTGAATTAGATCAGATCCTTTAGGGTGAATTAAAATATACAATTAAGTTCTTATGATGAATTCAATATCTTTCTTTTTCTTTTTTAACATAATTATCTTATCACAACGTTGGCTTATATTGAAAACAACTTTTATTAAGATATCGATTACTAAATTAATGCCTAGTTATTCTTATGGCTTTTGCCCGTTCGAATAACCAAAACAATAATCTAAGTAATATAAAAACCACTAATCAATATTTTTCTTTTTTTTATTAACCACACTTAATTCACTAAACAATTTAACACTTAACAAATATATATAAAAAATCTACTCACTAAGCATACTAATCAACAAATAAGCAAACATAATCATTTTGAGCTAAATAATCTAAACATACTAAAATTGAAAAGAGAAAGAGGATAGAACCGTATGATGAACCGAATCGAATAAAACTACCCGATTATATAAACTAAACTTAATGTTAAGTTTATTTCTTAATTAAACTTTATTTACTTAATAGATTATAAAGTTTTTAAAATTTATTCTCTAATAAGCTAGTAAAATCTAATCTAGCTATAAAGTTAGACAATAAGCTAGCATATACAACCCTTAATGCTCACGCCAATGAGTTGAATCGGGTACATCAAACATCAAGCGAATCAAACGTAGGGACAATAATAAATTTCTAACCGTATCTAACCTTTGTCCTAAATTTCTTTGCAATTACCTTAACAGAAATGACGAGCATTGGCCTATCTAAATGGCTTATCTCTTAAAAATGCTCAACACCAATCAAGATTATGATTTCATTTAACACTACTAATTCAAACAAAACTTAAGACAATTTGCAAATTAAACCTAAACCTTTTAAACTAGATTAAATAAGCTAGATTCATTTTAGAAACCTTTAACCCTTTTTTTAACTTGACAAGATAAGCTAATCTATTTTAGAAAAATAAGTCGAACTTAGAAGCGATAACAAGAATCTGAAACTTAACTAGAAAACTAATAAGCAACGAAAAACGATCAAATGTTAATGAGAATTATATAATCCAAACCGTATTAAAAACTAAACCTAGAAACCCTCTACCTGTTCAGATCAAAATCACATAAATCAATTTAGAATTACATCGCACAAATCCATCGTAAGTTGTTACATTCATAAAAAAAATAACATAAAGCTAATTACCTATTCTAATCCTAGTCCTACTACTCTCCGAAAGGAAATAGAAAAAATAAAATATAAGATAAGATCCCCCGTAACATATGCGCTCCCCTCCTTTTATTAGTTGCGTAGATAAGAAGCGGGTACCAACATTCTGCATTGGGCTTCAAATGTAATTTATGGACCTTTATAACTGGGCTAATTCATTTTTCTCTTCTTGGACTACAACCAAGTGTTGGGCCTGCGTTTGTTGGCTTAATAGCAGCAGCTACTGTTGTGCTTTTGGTGGAATATAATCATGTTGGACGAGTTTATTTCTAAATGTGGAGGTTGCATTAGTTATAATACAAGTATATATCGGTTTGACCCACATTAATGGCGTCAGGCCGGCCCAATAAAAGATGAAGGCACCGTTAAAACTAATATTCCGTGCTTTTTCCAATGGCATGCTCGGGGAATTTTATCGACTTCGTCTTGACTTTAACTTTGTTTCACTGTTTGGTTGACTTTTTGGCTTTAACCTTTCACACTCTTTCCATTTCGTGCTCGGTTTTGTCCGTTTTGGCTTTGTTTTTTGTCCTTTTTGTTGATATCCGTTACCTGCACATCATAAATCACAAAACACACAAATACAATGTATTTTTGGTATATTTTGGTCATTTTAGGCATGTTTTCCTAGGTAAATGGTATGTGTAATTAAGCACATACCACACGTATTTGTTATTAAAAGTTCTATCATATTAATGATGTTTTCAAAATGTTCATGTCTAAGATGAACAGTAATTTTATAAAAGTATTTATTATCGTAAACTCGCGAAATTCATAACTCCTTCGTTATTGATCTAAAAATTTCGATTCTTATTGTTTTGGAATCCTAAAAATATGTGATTTTTATGAAAAATAACCAACAATTTATCTCAGATCTGAAAATCAAATAGTTTTTATAAAATTTCTTTTATAAAGGCGTTTATTATCGTATAACTTGTAAATTACGTATCTCCTTCGTTATAAATTGGTTTTTCGAGTTTCTTACCTTTTTAGAATCCTCATGACATGTAGTATTTTATAAAAATATAAAATAAATTTATTATTTTCGAATTTCAAACAGACCACTTTGATATTTTTGCTAAATATATGTTTGAACTTGTTTTTATAACTTTTTAGTTTAACCACTTTGTTATAAGTCCTTTACAACACTCATTATCACATGTATTACATTCCTAGGGTCCTTAAATCCATCAATGTCTAAAGTTTGTCCAAGAATCACAAGGTTCATGAGTTTACATACCTATTTGTCCATAACTTTATATATGTATAATTTTTAAGTAACTTGTTTATATATACTTTTTATATATAAACCAATTATGTACAAGACTTATATATCCATTATAACATGATATCAACATTCATATAACATATGACAAAGTTTACCAAAACATAAACAAGTGTAAAAATTCATTTTTACAATTAAAAAAGTCCTTAGATGGTGATTAACTATATATACATTATATACACATAAAATCATGAATGTAAAGAGATTTAGGTTTTTAGGTAACCTTAATATGAAGTATGATGATGAACAATATGATCTAAACCTTAGTTTAGATCACAAACTCTTGCTTACAACACTTGAAAACCCTAATTTCAAGTGAAACCCTAATCTTATATCATGCTTGCTTAACTCTTGTAAACCTTAAAGAAAACCTTCAAACCTTCTTGGTATATCTTAGATATGTTGTAAGAATACTTGGAAATGTTGCAAACAAAATTTGTATGGATTGTTTGTGTGGATCGTTTTGAGCCGTGAGCTAGGTAGTGTATGTTTGGGGTAAATGATCTTGAAGGTGATGAGGTGATTGTTGAAACTGAAGTTGATCATGAGGTGGTTGTTGAAACTAAAGTTACTTCTAAAGATGTGAACTTAAGTGTTGATGAAGTTACTTTAGCTCAAGCACTTGCATCTTTGAAAAGTGCAAAACCTAAGGCTGACAAGGTTATGTTACAAGAACCAGAGCATGGTACAATTACAATAACAACTACACCAACAGTTTCTTCTTAACAACCATCACATGTTAAGGTTCAAGACAAGGGTAAAGGTATCATGGAAGAGCCTGAGAAACCAACAAAGAAAAAAGATCAAATTAGGCATGATGAGGAAGTTGCTCAAAGACTTCAAGCTCAAATGCAAGCTGAATTAGAGGAAGAAGATAGGCTTGTAAGACAAAGAGAATAAAAAGCCAACATTGTTTCATGGGATAATGTGCAAGGAATGATAGATGTTGATTATCAAATGCCTCAATAAATGCAAGCAAAAGAACAAAAGAAGTTGAGTATTGAAGAGAAGTCCAAGTTGTTTGTACAACTCTTAGAAGCAAGAAAGAAGCACTTTGCAGCAATAAGAGCAAAAGAGAAGAGGAACAAACCACCAACTAAAGCTCAAAAGAGAAATACAATGTCTACTTATCTAAAAAACATGGATGGATACAAGCATAACTAATTGAAGAACAAAAGCTTTGATGGTATTAAAAGTTGTTTGACAAAGCTATGAAAAGGGTAAACACATTTGTAGATACGGATACAGAAATGGTAGAAGGTAGTAAAGTAAGAGATGAAGCAGAGATAGCACAATAGAGCAGTTCAAAGAGAGCAGACGCTGAGCTGGAACAAGAAAGTATTAAGAAGCAAAAGTTGGATGAGGATAAAGAAACAGCAGAGCTTTAAAGACTAATAGAAGTTGTTCCTGATAAAGAGGAAGTAGCAATTAATGCTATTCCTTTGGCAACTAAGCCTCCAAGCATTGTTGACTACAAGATCCATAAAGAAGGGAAGAAAACCTATTACCAGATAATGAGGGCTGATGGAAGTTAATGATATGTACTTAGTCTTCAGTCATATGCTCAAAAGCTTTGACAAGGAAGATTTGGAAACCCTATGGAAATTGGAAAAGGCTAAGCATGGGTCAACAAGGCTAGAGGAGGGCTATAAGAGAGTTCTATGGGGTGATCTAAAGACAATGTTTAATCCACATGTTGAAGATCAAGTATGGAGGAATCAACAGGATTACAAAGTGTTGGATTGGAAAATATATGACTCATGTGGAGTTCATTCTTTAAGGATGCAACATATGCACATTCATATGCTGGTAGAAAAGAGATATCCCCTTACACCTGCTATAATTACTGATATGTTAAACAAGAAGCTTCAATGTGATCATTTCAGTGAAATGGTATATCAGCTTCTTAAACTTCTCACAAAATAGCTCAAGAATCAATGAAGTGTTTGGAAGCATCCTCCTGGTGATTAATGAAGCTTTCAATGAAGAAACTTGAGATTTTGAAGGAGAATATCAAGTTTAGGGGAGGATTGTTGGGATTAAAAGACTTCATGATGATCTTGAAGTTACTGCTGCTAAGGTTTGTGTTACTGATGCTAAGCTAAAGTTAGTGTTGTTCATTAACTCTAATGAAAAATATGCTAGTGTATATTAGTACTACTAGTTACTACTGCTAGTATATGTTAGTACTGCTAGTGTAAAGTTAGTACTATTGGTGAAGATTGAAGAAAATATTCTAAGTAGTTACTACTGCTTGTATACAGTTAATGTTACTACTGGTGCTAAGTTACTACTGCTGGTGCTAAGTTAATGCTGCTAGTACAAAAGTTACCACTGCTCAACAAGATTTTGGATGATTTGAAAGAGTTTCTACTGTCTCAAAAGAGGTATGGATAAAAGACTGAGATTGTTGGGAATTATATTAGAGTTGATAAGACAAAACAAGAATGAAACTAAAGGACTAAAATTGTCATTCAAGAATTCTACAAGCTGATGGAGAATTATTAAAGATTTAGTCAAAGATATCAAATTATAAAGATATAAAAAGATCTCCTTATAAAGAAAGAAGATAATAGAAGATCAAGTTAAATATTTAAAAGATTTATATTTATCTCTTTGTAAAACCTATTATCTTTAGTGTATAAAGAGATACAGGTTATAGGCATTCAAAAAAGTGTGTGTTCTCAATGAGAGTCGACTAAAGAAAACGTGTGTGTGTACACGTTTATATAGTTAGTAGTAGACGTCTATCTAGAGTTTAGCCTCAAGGTAATCAAGTTTTTCCTTGATCCCTGTTACAGTTCATTGATGTAACCATATTATCTTTATCAAATAATATTGGGGCTGTGGGGAATGTTTGGTAAAACCTTGTTATGATAATATTGATTCTATGTTTGAATATTCCGCCTATGTTATCATTATCCTAGATTAAAGTTCTAATCAAACTAGAGCTACAGCAATCATTATTGGTTTTAACAGGTGGTATTAGAGCCTCGTGGCTCTCGATCTAGGATCTACAAGGTGTATTGATGTCGAATCTATAAAGGAAGAGTGGTCATGTTCTTTGTTTTTGGTATTTGGTTTAATTCGTTGCAATTAGGGTATTCACAAATCTTAATTTAATAAAAACAGGAATGGTGATCATTAATGTTTCTACTAGCTTTGCTGAGTCGATCGTTTAATTGATGATGAACCCTAGTAGGGATGCATAACATACGACATCAAGATGATAGATGCAAAGACAAGGATTAGTGACAATTTAGCAACTGAAAAAGTGTCGCTAAAAAGGTGTCGTCTGGATACTTAAAAAAAGAAAAGAAAAAAGGTGTATCCTTATTTGTTTTGTCTGCTCGTTGGTGGTATTACTGACTCATGACATAGTAATGCCAGTGATCATAAATATTGGTGCTTGTACTAATGTTTAAAAAGATGTCTCAAAAGGTTGGAAGAAGGAGCCAGCACTTTATACTACCAATAGAAGAAGTTTTCTACTGTTGGTTACTAGTGCTTGGTTTAAGGGGAAGGTAAATTTTAGTTTAAATGTTCTTAAAGTTTAAAGGCTCATATTTTCATATTTATTGAAGATGTGGTTACGAAGAGGATTGTTTATCACTTATTTGATGGTAAAGTGGAATTATTTGGGTTTGTATTTTATCACATCTCAAATGGCTTACAACATTTGGAGATAAATTGTTCTGCTTAGATACGTTGTGACAAAGAATTGACAATCTAGCAAAGGTGTATGATCTAAATTATGGTGCTTAATGGTCACATTTGCTATTACAATTTGGTTTTGTGTCTCAATGGAAGTTGGTGGATAAATTGTCAAGTGATAGTTAGCGGTCTCCCCTTATACATCGGTTTTGGGTATACGTTCGGAGTCATGTGGATAGTACAAGATATAAAACACAAGTTTGGGTTGTTCTACTTCAGCATCAAGTTCGTTATACTCAGTTTTCTTCATCAGTAATCATTACTTGGGCCTACATTCATGAAAATGTTATACATATGGGTTTAAGGGGATGGCTTAATGGTAAATGTTTCAACATAATTTTTGCTTTCTCATAGGTAAGGTTTTTTACTAATGCTAGACTTTGTTACTACTGATAGTGTAAGGTTTCTACTGTCATGCTAATTTTTCTTAAGGGTGCGTACTGGGTGGAAATTTGAGGGTCATTGGAATACTTGGATTGGAAGTGTAATATTGGTTCATAGTTGTGAAGATCAAAGTTGCATACTTTAGTCTCCTATTTGATGATGACAAAAAGGGGAAGAAGATTTGATGATTTGCAATTTGTAGATCCTTGGTAGCTCAAGGGGAAGTTTTCATTCGTATATTAACTTCAGGGGAAGTTTGTGCTTATTTGGTTTTGTCATTATCAACTAGGGAAAGATTGTTGGGAATTATATTTGAGTTGATAAGACAAAACAAGAATGAAACTAAAGGTTATAGGCATCCAAAAAACATGTGTGTGTGTACACGTTTGTATAGTTAGTAGTAGATGTCTATCTAGAGTTTAGCCTCAAGGTAATCAAGGTTTTCCTTGATTCCTGTTACAGTTCATTGATGTAACTATATTATCTTGATCAAATAATATTAGGGTTGTGGGGAATGTTTGGTAAAACCTTGTTATGATAATATTGATTCTATGTTTGAATATTCCGCCTATGTTATCATTATCCTAGATTAAAGTTCTAATCAAACTAGAGCTACAACGATTTTATAGTTTCAACAAGAAAGGATAAAGATTGATTAGAGATCAAGATTACTTACGTGATAAGTATGAGTTATTTATATAATAGATCATAGTGAATATTCTAAGTTTTAAGAATATATTGTAAATCGACTAGGACTCCTTGGTGTATAAAAGGAGGTCCTAGGGTATAGAGTTTGCTATCTAGAAATCTTTTGTTTTGATATCGTTATAGCTTTAAGGTTTTGTAACCCTAATACTAGTTAGAGTATTCATATTAATATATTGAAGCTTTGTTTGTTAATCTGTGTGGTCATTAGAATTACTGTTCTATTGCATATTCTTCTTATTAATCAAAGATTAGATTTTGCATAGACTTTGATATATTTTACAAGTTGTCTACAATTGATTGTGTAGGATTTACCTGCCTTAATTTATAATGTAAAACAAGCTAAGGAATTCAAGATCTATTCAAGTGGGATCAACATAAGGTCTGAAGTCGGTTTCAAAACGGTGTATCTAAGGTGTTGGATACGGCATATTGGGGGTTTCTTAGAGTAGGGACCATGTTTGATATCTTTAAGAATATTCACATACTATATCTTCAATATGGCGTATTGCCTTCTTCTAGATATGGCATATTGATCTTGTTTCCTTCGTGGTATTTGGTGAGGTATAGGCACGGATACACCGTATCTTCCTTGATGGATACAACGTATTGGTAAGTCAGAATAGTAATCTTCAAAATATCATCATTTAAGCTTCAGAATGCGCGCTTTTTAGTTAACTTTCACCAAGTACTTCATAATTACTGCAATTCTTAAATATGAACGATTAAGTAATAATTCATTGCAATAATTATACAAAATGGGTTAATTACATGGGATAAATGATGCTATAAAATAGATGTTATTTGATGTCATCAAATATCCCCCCACTTTAATCCTACTTGTCCTCAAGTAGCCTTTAGAAGTTTATAAAAATGTATCCCTAAAGATTTTTCCGTTTAAGCATTTATTTGATCTATTACAAGTACACAACCAAACACCTCACGAAGTAAGAAGATGAAAACACTCAAATCACTCAACTAATCTATGTGGTAACATATAACTAATTCACTTAATTTGTAACACCCCCAAATTGGGTCGCAGCGGAATAAGGGTCCGGGGCGTGTTACTTCTCAGATCAATAACACAAGATGTATATAGAACGACCAAAAAGTCGTTTAAAACTGATACATTGGATTTAACAAAGTATTTGTTACATAAGCCGAAGCTTCACTTGTCCACTTGTTCAAAATACAAAGATTTCTAGCCCATAACAGTTATACAAAATGTAATGCGACAAAGTCTTTAATGCATGATATCCAAACCAAAACCACCAATGTATCCCTTACACCTCGTGCTTACTGATCCCCTGAAAAACATTGCTTTAAAACGTCAACAATAATGTTGGTGAATTCATAGGTTTGATAAATCATATATTGTAGGACCACAAGATTTCCCAAATGTATGATAATGCAACAGATGCAAACATCATTAATTAATCGTTGCCCTAAGCTCATGACACTGGAGCTCAACATAAATGAATACCATATATTTTGGGCCTTCATTGCACTGTGATGATGTTCTAACCCGCAACATCCTATGTTCGACTATGGTATACGTTCGTTTGCCCATATGATAGCTAATAACCCAAGACGGATGTCATTCCCATTTGTACACCCTATTTCAGCGTCATGTCAGCGTAAGAGTCAAATGGTATACGTCTAGCACAATACTCAAAATCTAGAAAACCGGACTCTAAAAAGAGGAAAGTTTTAAGATATTCATTCATTTGAATAATAAAAGTTCACCATCACGGTCCCAAATATAGTTTTACAACATCATACAACGTCATTTACAAAGGTTTTCGAATGATTAATTATTTTGGGGCCTTCATATCTCCATCAATCCGACCAGAATTACCTTCAAGTACTGAGTAATGCATTGCTAAACGTCAACAATATTGTTGATGTGAATTCATTGAGTTTTTATATAATATATAGATTTTATTTATATTTTATATTTATATTTATTTTTAATATAATATTTATATCTATATTTAATATATATATATATTATATATACTATATATTATATATAAACAATAAAAAATTTCCGAACACAAGTATCATTTTCAAAATTATCGGGGATATAACGATGTGGATCAAACAACGTTATAGGGGGATTATTATAAGCCTCATGACTCTTCGACCTTACCATTTATTTCAAATACTGCCCACTATACACCCTCGCTATGAGTGTATCTTATTCTTTATACAAAGCATCCGTTGTGTTATGTTCCCAACACAAGACGATAGCTAGTCGTCACGGATCAGAGGTGGTAATCTCCAAATAGTACTATTTCATGTATAAGCATATGCCTTTTTCCCGGCAATTAACAATTCATGATTTTCGCGGTTCTTTTATCTAGCGAGTTAAGCTAACTTATAATAATCAAGGCTACTAGCATACATTCGGGTCCCTTGTGTTCTATTTTAAAAACAAGCATGTTACCTCCCTCGCGGGTTTCTAAAACAATTAAAATGTAAAAATGCGAGGCTATGAACTCACTTGATAATGTCGGAAGAAAATAGATCAGCGATAAACGAGCTTGGACGTCGGCATGTAATCATCCGGAACCTATACAACATGTATGGGTTTTAGGTTTCTATGTCGGTAAAAATTAATATTGACGACAAAATAGACAAGTATGTATATGTAGGCATGATGATCAAGTTATAATTGGGTAAGTTAAATCACACTTAAGTTTTCTAAGTAAAAAGTATGTCATTTTTACTAGTTTTATTAATTGCTAAATTTTACTAGTTTTAACCCAATTGGTCCAAAAAGCCCAATAGGCCCAATTATAAGCCCATTAAGTAATTTGGTCCATTTTAATGGTCCATGACCAGGCCTTAGTCCAAATATTAGGCCCAATGCTAAGCCCAATAGGTCTTATAAATATAATTAGTGTATTTGGGCCTAGTGGCCCATTTAATTCTTATTGCTTATTTTAAGTTTATGTGTATATCTTATATAAATTTTTCGATGTCGGGTTAAGTTTATTATCAGTAGGTTCATCATACAAAAATTCTTAAAAGTGGGTCCTACCACCTCGGGTTTTAGTCGCAAAAACGCTTTACAATTTTTAGTATTGATATAGACGGAAAAAAAATTATATGTTTATGCTTACAAAAATAGTTGTATCTTTCAAACCATAAATGATATACTTATAAAATTTATATTCCTAGGTTCATTTTTAAATGTACATTATAAATTATAAGTCATATTTATACTTATTTTAATTAAATATATAATTAAGGTCACTTCATTATACAAAGGTCAAGTTGGCATTTTTGGCTGAAAATTCACTTTCACCATTTTTGATGCCATTTTCAAACCATAATGAATTGGTTGATCATCCAATTGGTACAGATCCTACATGATTTTATCTAGGTCTCATAGTCATAGGTTTTTAACCAACTCAGTACGAAATCATGACTTTTTATATGTTCTGTCCAGCAAGGTCAGATTTGATTACTTTTGGTAAAATAGTCATAACTTGGTCAATTTTCACTTTCCATTGAGTATCCAATTAGCCACATTATCCTTACTCAATTCTCTACAACCTAGGTAAATCAAATCAAGTCTAATACTTATGTAAAAATCCAGAACTTACTGTTTACAACAGCACTAAATTTCTAATGAGTTCTAGCAAGTTTTAGTGGTTGATTTAGTCATTTTCACCCTAGATCTTACACATGCATGCTACTTTTTATTACTTGATCATCAAAATACAATACATTTACATATACATTTGGAATGGAAAATACAAGTTCAATAAAAATAAGTAGAGATTATACCCAACAAAGTGAAGAAAATGATGAACAAATGATCAAAACAATGAAACCCTAGCTTCAAAACAACTCCCAATCATTTTTGATCATCATCTTTATTATCCAAACACTTGATAAAAACTTGTTTCACTTTAGCCCCAAAATGTGTACAAACTTTCTTGGAAACCTCTTTAAATCAATTGTAGCTTTTAATATGGGTAACAAAATGGTGCAAGTATAACTAGAGATTGGTGTAGAAATTTTTTGTGAAATGGTTGTTTGAATGAGAAAGGTGTACGGCAAGAAGGAGAAGAAAACAAGGGTGTGTGATTTTTTTTTCAAGTTATGAGAGAAGTGTGTGAGTTAGTTGATTTTATAAGAAATTAGACATGCAAATTGGAGATTACAAGTGTCCTAGGGCACTTTGTTAAGTGACACGCCACAAGGTGGTTTGAACCAGATTTTTGGTGTTAAAATTTTAATAGGTAAATTGTAGTTAAGGGTATAAATTTTAAGATAGTGGGTAGTTTTGATGTCTAAACTAACGGGTTAACCGTAAAATAAAACGTGAGTTATAAAGGCGAAACCACAAGTAAAAACGAACAGATAAAAATAGTTCTACAAAATCGTGATACTTTTTCTGAAAAATTTTAAATTACGTACCGTTACAAAAGTCGAATAATAATTATACGAACATTGCTCGTATAAAGCTTTTTTGTTGTAAAAAACGAAAAATTGTCACGTAACACGAAAAATAATAAACGAATGTAATAAAATTGCTTTCTACGGAAATTCGATAACAAAAATGTCGTATACTTAACGTAGATAATCGTCGGTTCCTGTTTCTTCATAAACGTCGCGTAAATTACCATTGTAAGCCCTAATTTCTTCCCGTTTAGTCGTGAGTTCATATTTCAACATAAAAATGAAAATTATATTTAATACTCGAGAATAAAAATAACGACCTGAAATTGAACGGATTTGTCACAATTCTATCACTAGAAATATAGTTAACTAGGATCAACAAAACGATTCAAGTAATTAATTCTTTGCAATAAGATACACAAAATGGGGTTATTTACAGGGGATAAATGAAGCTATAAATGTAACAATATTTGAATGTCATCTGCCCATGAAACTTCATTTTCTATGTGAAAACACATTTCCTTGAAGGATAAGCAAAAACCCAAGTGAAAGGGTATTTGAGGAGATGTTCCATTTTAAACCACTTTTTCGAGGTCATTAACCTCCTAAATCATAGCAAATATGCCAAAATTAAAGTACTTAATCATTACTTTTTTGTGTTTTAGTTAGCACTGGATGTGCTTTCCTTAGGAAATACAATTTGTTTTTAGTGCTCAATTGGAGAAGAAACGGAACAAGACAACAACTACATAAAAAACATGTCTACCGCTAATACATTCTCCTTGAGGATAAGCAAATCCCAAGTGTAAGGGTATTTGATGAGATGTCATTTTATACACTTTTTCGAGGTCATTTAACCTCCTAAATCGTGCAAATATGCCTAAATTATGTACTTAATCATTTCTTTTTGTGTTTTTAGCACTTGGATGGCTTTCTGAGGAAATACATGTGTTTTAGGCTCATTTGGAGAAGAAACGGACAAGACTACAACTCTACACCAAATCTCTTGAATAATACGCGTATAGTGCGTGGAGACGGCGTCACATTTTATTGGTGTCAGATTTCTTGCGACAGCGTCAGGATCCAATTGACTTAAAGAAGCCCTAGAATATTCGGCGGGGTGACGACGTCAGGATTATAACGCGACGCTGTCGCACCTATTTTCCTATACATACAAACTCGTTTTTAGGGTTTTAAGGGTGTAACTTTTGGGAACCGAACCCTACTTTTAGAAGACGACTATAGCTACTATTTAGGCCATTTTTAGGGTGTTAAAATCCTATTGTATCAGCCTTAATTACATGTTTTAATTAAGGTAGATCTTCTATCTTTTATCATCTAATATGTCTATGTGTTGTGTGATTGATTCTTGTTCTTCACTTTCTTTTGACATGATAGTCTAGATCCTTTAGTATTTATTTACGATTGCATGAAACTTAGTTTGTAGATCCTTTTAATATTGCTTCTTGTGATGGATGTGCGTGTTAGTCTCTAGAAAACTAGCTATAAAATACCACATTAGCATAGACGGCTAAGGAAACACGAGTGTGTAGAAAGGATACCATCGGTAACAGTCTTTATATTACCTTACCCCTAATACGTTTGATCCCTCTTAAGTGTTTTAATGCATGTAATGTACTCTTAGGGGCCTTGTAATAGTCTTCATACTACCTTACTTGTGTGTTGCCTTAACAGAATATTACATAGACGGCGTTTTCGTGTAATTTGTTCATAACTAAGGAACTACTTACACAAATCATTACAAGTGTGAAAATGCAATAGAATTAGGAGAAGCAAACTGAGGAGTAGTGCATGATTAAGTAAATGCGTTCGTTTACCATATAGTTTTCACCAAAGTAGTGTAGATTTATTATTAGTTTAATTAGTTAAAACCAAACCACCTCTAAGACCAGAATTTTACCTTTTTTCTATAAAATATAAAAATACAAAAATAATATTCTCTCAACCTTTAGACCTCTGTTTTATTATGTTCGAGCATTCCCAACCTATTCCCCTATGGAACGATAACAACCCTCAGTCTTACCTTACTATACTACAACGGTTAGGTACTCTGCCTAGGGGATTGTAAAACTTCTTGTGAGTTTGCAAAACCCGCATCAATACTCGACTTTATATAAAATCACCAAAAAATGTATCACCATGTTTTTGTAGCTTATTTTCTTTTAAAATGTTTAAAAGCCTTTCGTGTAGCTTATTTGGGCTTATCTTGAGTTTTAGTTTTGTTATAATGGTATGAACTTGGTTGTTGTGAGGTTGTTATGTCATTTGTAATGTGGTTGTTATAAATCGGTGGAGGGGATTAGTTTTAGTTTGCTGTTTTTGGTTTTGTTGGCGAGAATGTTGAAATGGTGATATTTAGCGTAGTTGTAGAGGGCTTTCCAATAGGCGCAATTTGGGCAACGGGAAGTTAAGTTTTGCAACATCTAATATTTACTTTAGAAACTAGACCTTATAAGCTAAACATGTCCAGTTGAATCGCTAGAATCGGACATATAACAAAGAAGTTATGTCCATTTGAATATTGCGTAAAGTTTTACAAAAGCTTAAAACTGCACTAATTATTTTTGTGGTCACGTATTCAAGGCCCAGTTTTGACCCTTTGAATGTCTGAGTTTTTAAAATCTCAAAATAGAAAATTTGTAGCCCTTGTGCTCACCTTTCCAGATTGTACTCGCACTTTTGTAAAACCTTGTAACGAAAAAGTTATATCCTCGAGAAGTTGACAAAAAATGCATATTTCAATAAAATTTCAGCAACACTTTACACTTAATTTTAGAGCTGATTGGGTACTTTTGAGGTCGTTTTTAAGAATTTTAGAGTCCGACTGAGGCTTAGAATCCTTACAAAATATTTTAGTATTGTCTAAACACTATACATACGAGTCGAAAGCTTCCTAAAATAGAAAGAGTCAAGCGAGATATAAGTTTTTGATACAGGACACTTAGAATTCTTTGTAAGGTATATAAATATAAAAATAAATAGTAAATTTTGAAGTAAAGTTTATTTTGACTTACAAAACTAAAATGCAAACGTACATAAGTGATAAAAAGTTCATAAAATACATTTGCATCATTTCATTTCATATATTATAATATTAAAATGAGCCATTATTTATTAGGTCGTGACCTGGTACCGTTGTGCACTATTACATTATCAAATTATTCCTGAATCTCTACTATTACTTAAGGTGAGTTTATAGCCCCACATTTTTATTTATTTACAAATATTTTACAACTCTTTGAGGTAAGAAACGTTGCTTGCTTTTAACTTTGGATACAAGTACCTTACTATACTTTTACTTGTTTACATGTTTGCCTAAGTTATCTATAGCTCACTACTGCCACCATCATGAACCGTTAATATCTTGACTGACCGTACTGGTCAAGTAAGCGCGAGTGCTATTATAGATCTATTGGGACTAATAATCCCCGTTCAGGTTTGGTGATTCTTACCTGTATTAGAGTTGTCGATCAAACAGACGTATAACATGTCGAATTTCTAGGTATTTTGAGTTAGATACCTACTTGGAAACTTTACTTGGCATTTAACTGCTACATTTTATAATTAGCTTCAGTGTCATGTGCTTAGTGCAACGTAAATACTATTTCTATGATGTTTTATGTGTTATAATGATCATACTTTGAAACTTTGAAATCTTGTGGTCCATACTTAAACTTTACTTAAACCTATGAGCTCACCAACTTTATGTTGACGTTTTAAGCATGTTTTTCTCAGGTGTTTAGCTGTTGTAAATATTTGATGAGGTTCATGGTGTCTGCATACATATGACATAACTTTCAAGAATTATCTATCATTTGTTACTCGTTGTCTACAAAAACCTATTTAACTTGAATCATTGTAAAGCTCTTATATTTTAATTAAAACAACGAGATATGATTTTCAAAATGTCCATATAGTGGTCGTTCTTTATAATTTGTGTTTGAGATATCTAGGAAGTCACGCCCCTAGATACCTATTTTCGCTGCGACCCATTTTGGGGGTGTGACATATTGGTATCAAGAGCCAAGGTTATAGAGAACTAGGTTGCATATTAAGACTAGACTATAACTGTTACGTGATCCCTATATGTGTTCCCTTTTTTCCTATATGTGCTTTATCTTTGCCTTAAGTATTATTTTGCCTCAAATAATATTTTTGCCAAAGTTTATTATGCCTTAAATTTATATTTGACATACATTTATTTTGTCGTGAGTGCATATTAATTTTGCCATGAGTGTATATTTATTTCACCATGAGTTATTTTGTCTCTCGGTTATTTCGCTCTGCACGCATCCTACATTGTTTCATATAAAGGTCATTTACATAAACTTTTGTGCGTTGCATCATCATGTCTTCGTCTACTATTCATGTTTCTACAGACTCTTCTGAGGATAGTGTTGGGTCATCCGCTTCTCTTATTATTTTATCTAACTCTGACTCTGAGGCTACTACTCTACCTACTGCTTTACCTATTGACGGAGAGGTGGAGGCGACTGTGGTCGTTTCGCCTGCTGGCGTACTTGACTCGGATTTACAGTAAAATTCAAAATCTGATCTATCTAAGGATCCACCATCAGCTGACCTTGCACCCGTTGCACCTATTATTGATCATGCTTCACTTAAGAATCATTCTGAGCCAGATTTTGAGCCGGATTTTGAGTCGAAGCCATTTAAGGACTCATTCGAGGGTGATGTACCAGATCCATATAAGGCTACCATTACTCGTTGGAGAGCCCACTATATTGTCTCGTTCATCATCACCATCTAATGCACCTACTCCATCCATTCAGATTGCTACTGCACCACCTGCACCACTTCAAATTGTACATATAGTACAAGTTTTACCTCGTCGACCTGCTATTTTAGTTTCACATGGACAGGAGATTCCCTTTAGTCGACCATACCGTACCCACCCTAACGGGCGCTTATGTTGTTGACTGCAAGGAAGAGGGTACATCTGTTCCTTGCCCGTATACCGGCTAACCATAAGAGGTCCCATTATGTGTCATCATCATCATCATCACCATCACCTTATAAGAGGCGTAGAGCATCGCCATATTCATCTTCATCGGCTTCGCTTTCATCATCACTAATATCAGTTGGACCATCTCATAAGAGATGCAGGTCCCTTGCTGCTTCTGTGCTAATAGCAGCACTAGTTTGTGCATCGTTATTAGCTGTGGCTGTTGATCGTTTACCACCTTGCAATAGGTTGAGAGGTTCTCCTGTTGTTTCACTCTATAAGGATACAGTCAAGGATACTGATAAGGCACCTACTGAGGTTGCAAGTGAGCCTGTTGTACCACATGTTCATGTTGGGCCGACTATTGGAGAGAGGCTGGATGAGTAGAGTAAGGCTATAAAAGAGATGTACGAGCACTTACTATAGATTCCTATCCAGAGGCTAGAGGAGATCGAGGATGAGCAGATAGCCCTGAAGGATAGGGCAAAGACTACTAAGCCTAAGAGGGCCAACTTGTGTGGCGAGTCAGGTCTTTGGAGATTAATAATTTTGAGTCTTTGAGATACCCTAAGGGCTGAGAGAGAGGCCTATGCCAGGATTGAGTGTCAATTGGGATTTGTTACTAAGGAGTTGAGACAGAGTAGGATGGCTTACTTCACTGGCAGGGAGAGTCTTAGGAGGATCGAGACTTTCTTGTGTAGACATTTTGACTATCATCGTTACATCTGTTGCATCGTGGTTAATGTATCGACTAGTATTTGATATCAGTAGTATTAGGATTATGTACTCTCTTTTATGGAAGGATGAAGTAACCGACTATTTATCTATGTTATGATAACTTATTTATCTATTATTATTTATTTTATATTCTCCGCGTATCATGATGTTATTTATTCGTTTTGGCATATCGTGACTCTATTAGGTTTTATATATTTGTTCCTCATAATTATATTGTTTTAATAGATCGTTTATGGTGACTACATCTCGTATAAAATCTCACCATATTTTATATTATTTTGATTTAGAACAATGCCTACTACTCGATCAGGAATAACACCTGAAGCCATTGAGGAATTGATCGCCTAACACGTGGCAAAAGCATTGGTAGCTTATGAGGCTAACAGCAATATGAACATAATTAAGAGTGGAGATGAAAATGAAGATGGTAATGAAGGTGGTAATGGGAATGGTAATGGAAGTGGAAATGGTAATGGACATGGAGATAGTAATGGGAATGGAAATGGAGGAGGAAATGGAAATTGGAATGGTAACAATGATGGGAATGGAAATCATAACAAGAATGTAGGAGGAGCTATGCAAGATGCCTGTGAGTGTATCTATAAGGAGTTCTTGAACTGTCAACCACTCAACTTTAAAGGGACTGAAAGAGGAGTTGGTTTGGCAAGGTGGTTTGAGAAGATGGAATCTGTGTTTCACATTAGTAACTGCACACCAAGATATCAGGTGAAACATACACTGTTCAAAATGGTGCATTGATATGGTGGAACTCTCATAAGAGGACGGTTAGAACTGATGCTAGATGACATCAAATAACGTCACTTTTATAGAATCATTCATCCCATGTTTCTTACCCATATTCGTATAATTACTGCATGAATTGGTACTTAATTGCTTAAAGTTTATATTTGCAGTAATTATGAAGTAGTTGGTGAAGATATGCTAAAAGGCATGCATTTTGGAGCTTATACGAAGAAATCTGAAAATAACTGTTCTGACAGCTTATACGCCATATCCAACAAGGAAGATACGACGTATATGTGACTGCACTTCATAAGAAACCACAATGATTTGAAGCCATATACGCCGTATCCAGAAGACCAATATACGCCCTATCCTATATTGAGTAAAAGATTCTGGAAGATATTGAACGTGGTTCCTACTCCAAGAAAACTCCCAATACGCCGTATTAACCTCGACCAATATGGCAAATCGATGAAATTCTAGATACTTTAAATAAAAGACCTAAAAACAAGTTTTAGGTGTGCTTGATCATATTTACGATACCATAACCATAAAAGTCAATTTTTAGAAGACAAGAAGAGCAAAGAAGGTCTCGCAACGCGCTCAATAATCGTTCAATTTTTGGTAACATCAGTTTAACTCGGTTAGGTTACCTTGGTTGTTCATTATTATGCTTGTATACATTACAATGGTTAAGGGCTAATACCCTTGGGTATTAGCCATGTTTATTAAGATTTAACGTTTGGTTTGTTTATCTCGATTGTCTTAATTTATTGTTTATCTCGATTGTCAACGTGCTTAAGTATGCGACCTATCATTCAACTGGGTCTAGTGATACCGACCAAGTTAGCTAGATACCAAGATGGCTCTCCATATTGCAATTTATATATCTACAATTATAGGATCACAAATAATGACATATCTTTACCATTTGTTTAGTGAACAAGTTAGACTAGCATGTGACCTGGGATCAACAAATAATGTTCTGATTCCCTAGGTAAAGACTCGAACAGTGGATTATTATAATATAAAGAGTTGTTATGCAGTAAGTGGGTAAAGTCCCAATGGGCTAGGGTTTAATAAGATCACCATTATTAATATCCTAAGATAGAATATAATCAACAAAAAAATACTTTATGCGGATGCGTTTAATTGTGACAGAATTCGATGTGTCTAGGTTTTAAGAAGCAGTACCGCCTAAATCTAGAAAAGATATAACCCTCAAGATAAGTCATTCATTGCACAAAATAAACAAACCAACATTCTATTTGATTAATCATGTTTAATATAGTTTCTTTATAATTGGCTTGACCGCTCTTCCATCTTATGATTATCTGATTGCGTGTGTTATAGTATTTTAATAGATTTAAGTCACCACCAAACTTGTGCCAGTCTCTAAGACTGAAACCCCCCCTATCTATTAGAATTAGGTTTAGCATAGGTTTAACTTATAACTAACTTAGATAATTAAAACTAACTTAGAATAGTTAACTAAAATATTGATAGAACTAAGAACTAACACTCTCACTCTTAGTGATCGACACCCTACTTACCAACGAAGCTACATCTGACTGGGTACATTGCCTGTTAGTGTTGTTTTTGGTATATTCGGTAAAATATAAATGTAAAACTTGATAATAAATAATATCTACGCACAATGACACATCAATGATGCTTATGAAATGACATGAAAAGAACTCATGAAGCTGATGTCTGAGGTGTATTGTCCAAGGAATGGAATTCAGAAGATGGAGAGTGAGTTAAGAAACTTGATTGCGAATGGTAACGGTGTGATTGCTTATACTAAAATGTTCCAAGAGTTGTCTTTGTTATGTCCTAAGATGGTCTATGAAGAAGAGGACAAGATTGAAAGGTTTATCTATGGTCTTCCCGACATTATTCAAGGGAATATAACTTCATTTGAACCAACAAGACTTTAGGATGCCATCAGAATGGCAAATAGTTTGATAGACCAGAAGGTTCGTGCAAATACTGCAAGACAAGCTGACAACAAGAGAAAGTAGGAGAATCACTTGAGAGACAACCATGTGCACCAACAAACTTTTAAGAGACCCAATGTAGCAAGAGTCTACAATGCTGGAAGTAATGAGAAGAAGGCCTATTATGGAAACTTATCCTATTGCAACAAGTGCAAGTTGCATCATCCTAGGCCATGTACTGTGAAATGTGGAAACTATAAGAAGGTTGGTCACATAAAAAGGGATTGTAAGACTCTTGCTGCTGCTTCCAATCAAAGAGCTCTAGTGGTGAATTAAAAAACCATCACATGTTATGAATGTGGAAGGCAAAGGCACTATAAGAGTGAGTGTCTGAAGCTAACCAAGATTGAAACAACGAAGCTCGAGGAAGCTAGAGGAAGAGCGTTTAATTTGAGATGAGGAGAAGCTAACCAAGACTCCAATGTTGTCACTGGTATGTTTCTCCTCAATAACCATTACGATTCTATGTTATTTGATTCTGGAGCCAATAGGAGTTTCATGTCGACTACGTTTAGTTCCTTAATTGACATCATCCCTACTGCGTTAGACGTAAGTTATTTTGTTGAGTTAGCTAACGGTAGAGTCGTAGGATCTAATTCTATAATTAGAGGATGTATGTTAAAGTTGCCGAATCATCCCTTCAACATCGACTTAATGGCCGTAGAACTTGGTAGTTTAGACGTTATCATCGGTATGGATTGGTTGTCAAAGTACGATGCCATGATTATTTATGATGAGAAGATTGTTCGTATTTGATTTGTCGTTGCGCGTAGGTATTATTTGTTATTAAGTTTTACTATTTATATTTTACCGACTATACCTAAAAACAACAGTAACGGGTAGTGGACTCGATCAATTATAGTTTCGTTGGTAAGTAGGGTGTCGATCACTAATAGCGAGAGCGTTTATTCCTAAGTCTACTAGTATTTTAGTTATCTATGTTAGTTCTAATCTATGTTAATCCTAAGTCTAAGGTTTAAGGGAGGTTTCAGTCTGAGTGACTGACACGAGTTTGGGTTATCCAACCTTGGGTTTTGATGACAAGTAAAGCAATAAACACACACATGAAGATAAACAAAAGATAGAGGAGCGGTCAATAACTAATGTAAAGGAAAACATATTAACCATGAATAATCTAATAAAACGCGGGTTTATTTATCAGTACAATGTTTGACTTATCTTGAGGGGCATATCATTCCTAGATTTATGCGGTACTTCTTCCTAAAACCTAGACATGCTAATTCGGTCATAATTAGGCACATTCGCATAAAGCAAGCATTTGTTGATTATAATTTATCTTAGGAGATTAGTAATGGTGCTCTTACTAAACCCTAGCTCATCGAGACTTTACCCACTTACTGCTTAATGACAATTTATATACTAGTAGTCCACTGTCCAAATCCTAACCAATGGAATCAAAACGTCATTCATTGATCTTAGGGTCACCGGCTAGTCCAACTTGTTCACTAAACAAATGGTAAAGATATGTCATTATTTGTGATCCTATGATTTTAGTTATATAAATTGTAATATAGAGAGCCATCCTGTTATCTAGCTAACTTGGTCAGTATCACTAGACCCAGTTGAATGATAGGCCACATACTTAAGCACGTTGACAAGTATAAATTGATAAACATAATCAACAATCAACGTTAAATTAAGCAATCGCGATAAAAAAACCAAACATAAAAACTTTATAAACATGGATGATACCTAAAGGTATCAGCCAATAGTCATTCTAAAAATATAAATGGTTTCATATATGAACGATTAAAATAAAGAAACCTTAACCGAATGCGTATTGGGTTGTGTGAAGATTACAAGAGATTTCCTATGATCTTAAGGCTCGTTTCTGACCTTCTATGCTCCTTTAGTCTGCCAGTCGACTTGGTGGTTTAGGGCTTCACTTGCATACCTAAAATTGAGTTTAGGGTTTTGTATTTATAGAGTCTGGAAATTGATCGATACGCCGTATTGGGCAATGTGGGATATGACGTATTGGGTAGTTTTGCGTAGGCTACACGATTGTAGTATTTTAGAATATTCATCAACCGCCTCTCAATACGGCATATGTAATCTTCTCAATACGGCGTAAGTAATTTTATAATTTTTTTTGTTTTTTTTTCATACTATACTACGAAACTCGGTGTAATTTCACCATCTTCACGCTCATAATAATTCCGGATAATTCCTTTGATAATTCTTCATTCTTCAGACGTACCATTAATTGCAATGGTAGTAAAAATACATGAGTTTTGACTATAATATACATTCTCATTTGCAATGTGCAAATTCTTCCAACCGTACCAAAGATAGAAAATTTTGACATAAGACTCGGGAAATACAAACTTTGCACTTTAAGCAATAAACTTAATCTAACAGGGTAGGCTAAGGTGTAAAGGTGTAACAAAACAATCAATTAGTGTATTTCCTAAAGGATTGGCTCTACGGGTTGTTCTAGGGGTATCTTACTCTTAAAGTGAGAGTAAAGAAAGGGTTTATGCGGGGGTTAACTAACCAGTGTAGTTAATTAATAAGCAACATGTAAAAGCAATTTGGGTGTAATCCTAAAATTTAACAATATAAACAAGTTACTTCATCTAAATCCATAGTACTCATCATTGCGGTCTCGAGTGATATACCAAGCCAAGTTCTAAAGTCTACTACATCACCAACACACTCATATTTTGTGGAATTTAGGTAAACATTTAGAAATAGATAAGGTTAAATCCTCACAATATCTAACAAGGGTTATTGTGTGCATGTTATGTATCAAGTAATTTCACAAAAGTATGCTTGATTTTTTTTAAATTAGAGCATAATTTAAGCATTTTAGTATGAAAATTAGGACAAGTAAACATTCTAATTCCATCCCCCGCTTGAATTATACAACGTCCTCGTTGTATAGATAAAACATTAAATATGGGAAAAAAGAATTAGAATGAGAAACTCCCCTGATATTTTCTCGGTATATTCTCCATGTAAGTTTATTGAGCAAGAATTATGTGTTGAACAGTCGCCTTGAAGTTTCAAGACTCCAACACTTCAAGATCTCCATATTTGTAAATTCTCCACCAATATTTGTTGATATTTCTTTCACGAGGTCCTGTGTAAAAATAGGAAAAGCATGCATTCCTATCTTGGTACTTACGGTTAATTTAAACTAAACTAAACAAACTAGTTACGAGTCAGTCTAGTGAATACACCGTATCAAGTGCATAGATACGCCGTATTGATAGAACTGACAATAATATTTTTAAAGTGCATAAAAATTAAAGACTGATAACATCCAGGCAATCAATACGCCGTATGGTATGGAGTGGATACGCCGTATTGATGTCTGGGAAGACAGAATCGATAAAATTAAATAACAATCCGGGTTGTCTCCCGGGAAGCACTTTTGTTTACAGTGAAGTCTTTAAGTTAGACTTTTCTTCAGTTTCTCTTTATACATCTCTAGTTACCATCCATCCTTCGTCCATCATGCGAAAGATTTCCTAGTATGCTCAGCATACATCATCGCTTGTCTTTGCCAAATCGTCGTATTCATCTTCTTTAATAGAAACATACTCTTCGTCTTGTCCGAACGAATACTTGATCATCTTGAATCTTCTCATATTGCACACCGGCAGTTCGTGAGCTTCACGTAATTCTTGTCTTTCATCATGAGTTTTATTCTCATATTCCAATTCATCATGATCGTGGTAGGTAATCATATAGCTTTCCTATCTTCTCCAACCATCAGTGCATGATTCATCATCATTGATTAATCCTTCTATGATAGCTTTATTTCTTAAAGCTTGTTCTTTTAGCTCGTAATCCATCAATGCTTCATACCATTCATAATCTTGGTAATGAAGTGAGTTTCCAACTATGTAAGCTCCAAGTAAGTTTCCAACATTACAGTATTCATCATTCTTCCAACTATATGTTGGCCACTCCGAACATCCATTTTTATAATTGAAGGGCTTACAATTATGCTTAACTGGTGTGGGTTCAGTCCAAACTCCAGTGTTAGTCCATGGTTTCTCATCAACCCATTGTATGTCTCTGTTCCATTCATAGATCCAATCATCCTTATATTCGTCATAAGTCTTGAATCCCTCAATGTCCTTAGTAAGTAAGTCTGGATCAATTTGCAAAAGATAGTTAAATTATTCAAAGGCCTTGTACATAGGTGTCTCAAAATCAAATATATTAGTGTCGATCCTAAAGACTTCAGCAACTTCATCTTCATTATCAGAAAACTCTTCATCTGTGAGCTCAACTTCATCATCTCCTCTAATCCAGTAAATCCATAATGCTTTCTTTGTATAATGATCCATCATCTTGTAGTTAAATTTTTTTAACCCCAACCATTCAGTAAATGCAACATCAGATGTTTCATATCCCATATCATCATCAGCTCATTACGACATTCGTTGCTCCAAATCATCATCCTTGTTTGAGTCACATAGGATGATAGTAACTTTAACTTCATATGTGAATAAATCATCATCCATTCTGCTCATTCGGTTGAATTCTTTGTTGAAAACTTCAAGTGATGTACCGCAAGTGGGCGAAACAACTTTGTCGCTATGATCCTCAAGTTTCTCTAACTCTCTTTTGATTACCTTTGTCATTCTTAACTAAAAAATAGCCAGAAAATTATCAGTAGAACCAGCGGGAAAAAGGTGTTTAAAATTTTTTTGAGCTTTAAGTTCGAGAATGGAAAAGAATTTTATCAGATGATCGATACGCCGTATTCAATAGAAGTGAATACGCCGTATAAATCAGTTGAATGAATACGATGTATTGGACAGAAAGTTGGATACGCCATATCCAATGGAAGTGGATACGCCGTATCGAGTTATCGACCACAACAGTGTATTAGGAAAACAATTAAATACGAAAACAAATATACAAGAAATTAATTAAACTAACAAATATACAAAAATATACATAATATACAAGAATATACACTAATCTAATTAGCACTACTCCTAAGGGTTAGATCTAATGTTAAAAACCAAAATATAAAATAAAAATCAAGATTAAATTTCACTCCCCTGCAGCGGCGCCAAAAACTTGATGTGTTGTTGTGTGGTGTACCCGGTCGGTGATAGATTCGTGGTAAGTATGGTGTCGAACACTTGAAGTGAGGTTAAATCTCTCAATTTATTAATATTTTGGTTATCTAATCTAATTTAATTCTAATCTGAGTTAAACCTATGCTAATCCTATGTTAGTTCTAATCTTAATTCTAATAGGTAAACGGGGGTTTTCAGCCTGAGAGACTAGCACGGGTTTGGTGGTGACTACAATCAATTCAAGATACTTTAACTCATGCTAGAAAATTAACAGAAGATAAAAGAGCTGTCAAGCCTTATGATACAAAACTGTATTAGCCATCATTAATCCGATTAGAGGTTGGTTTGTTTATTTAGTGCAATGATTACTTATCTCGAAGTGGCATAGCATTCTTAGACTTAGGCGGGACTTCATCCTAAGACCTAGACACATTAATTCTGTCACAATTAAAGCATCTGCATAAATCATCCTTATTTGCTGATTATAATCTATCTTAAGGATTAAAGCAATGGTGATCTTGTTAAACCCTAGCTCATAGAGACTTTACCCACTTACTGCTTATTTGCAATTTATACACTAGTAGTCCACTTATCTAACTATCCAATGGAATCAGAACGTTATTTGTTGAATTATCTAGGTTCACCTGCTAGTCAACTTGTTCAATAAACCAAAGGCAATATCTGATTAACTAGTTAAGCCAGAAGCGTATCCTTAACATGGATTTAGAAGGACAATATTTGTGATCCTATGATTCTAGATGTATATGGAGAGCTATCCCAGCATCTAGATTACTTGGTCCGTATCACTAGATCCAGTTGAATGATAGGTCGCATACAAAAGGACGTAAACAAGTATAAATTGATAAACATAAACAAGCATAAAATGATAAATTAAGTAATCAAGATATAAACAAAAGCAAACATTCAGAGCATCATAATAATGGCTAATACCTGAAGGTATCAGCTTCAAACATCATAGTTAATACAAGAGTAATGGCTTAGCCAAGGTAAACTAACTGAGTTAACGAATGATAACAAAAACTGAACGATTACAAAAGTATAAGAAATTACATGTTGTCTCCTATGGATTGGAATGCGTTGCGAAACCTCTTCTACTCTTTTTCTCCTCTGAAAATCGACTTTTGTGGTTTTGGTATCGAGAATATGATTTAGCACACTTAAAACTTGTTTTTGAGTTTTGTATTTATGGGGTCTAGAGTCGGTGTCGATACGACATATCCAAGGTGTTAGATACGGCGTATTGGAGTTTCTTAGAGTAGGGACCACGTTTGATATCTTCCAGAATATTTTATTCCCATATAGCTTGAATACGGTGTATTGCCTTTCCTAGATACGGCGTATTGGTTGTCAGAACAGTAATCTTCAAAATATCTTCGTTTAAGCTCCAGAATGCGCGCCTTTTGCTAATATTCACCAAGTACTCCATAATTACTGCAATTCTCAAATACAAATGATTAAGTAACAATTCTTTGCAATAAATATACAGAATAGGTTAATTACATGGGATAAATGATGCTATAAAATAGACGTTATTTGATGTCATCAACGATGTATGCTTCTAGAATGATATGCCGTATAGGTTGTCAAAGTCTTGGATACGGTGTATGCTTCTAGAATGATACGCCGTATAGGTTGTCAGAATCCGTAGACTTTCTTGAACTCTTCGTTTATGCTCCAAAATGCGTGCCTTTTCACTAACTTTCACCAAGGATATTTTCCGTTAAAGCATTTATTTGATCTATCACAAGTACACAACCAAACACCTCACGAAATAGGAAGATGAAAACACTTAAATCACTCAACTAATCTATGTGGTAACATGTAACTAATTCGCTCAATTGCTCGGTCGTGACGAGTATTCTATCATAAGCTTGGCAAGGATACACATCTCCACCGCTAAAGCTAAGGAGTAACAAGTTTATAAAGGTAAATATGGGTTTGTATGATAAGGCTTAGGGTTGATCATTTTTCAATCTTTCACCAAAAGTACCATTCCAACAAGGTAGCTGAAGCACACATACATTGCCGTAATGACAGAATAGACATGTGTGTTCGATCACATGCTCATTTGAATTTAACCAACAGTTAGGATGAAGAATGATATAGGGTAGGGACCTTCTAACTTTCACCAAAAGTCATAAACCAACAAGGTAGCTGAGACATGCATAGATGGTCGTAACGACGGAATAGACATGCACGCTCGAACACATCCTCATTCGCGTAAAACCAGCGGCTAGTCATTGGGAAAGAGAAGTAAATTGTTGTTAAATAAAAATTAGAAAACAAATAGATTAAGTCTAAAATACAAGTTGCTAGACACTTGTTCCCGACCATTACCATGATAAAGACACAACTATTTACAATGTCTTGATCATAGATAAAAAACAACAACCTAAGTTGGCGTTTCCATAACGGTCAACTTCCCAATCATCCCATACTTTACATACTTTAAAGGGTAAGTGGCGATATCTTCCACTTTATACAATACTCTACATCATCGATTTGTATCAACGAATAATCAATCCTTCGTGTAATACCTTTGGTAGTTGCGAAACGATTATCTTCAAACTTTCCTTCTCTTTTTTTTTGCGATTTTTCTAATTTTTTTGATTTTTTTACCTACACTATACTACGAAACTCGGTGTTATTTCACCATCTTCACGATCATAATAATTCTGGATAGTTCTTTCGGTAATTCATCGTTCTTCGGACGTACCATTAATTGCGATGGTAGTAAAAATACATGAGTTTTGACTATAATATACATTCCTATTTACGATGTGCAAATTCTTCCAACCGTACCAAAGATAGAAAATTTTGACACAAGACTCGAGAAATACAAACTTTACACTTTAAGCAACTAGCAACTGTAAAATAAACTTAATACTACAGGGATAGCTAAAGGTTTAAAGGTGTATCGAAACAAATACTTGGATGTAGTTTCCTAAAGGATTGCAGGCTCTAGCGGGATGTTCTAGGGATATCTTGACTCTTAAAGTGATAGTAAACAAAAGGGATTTAATATGGGGGTTAACTAACTGGTGTAGTTAGTTAATAACAACATGTAAAGGCGTTTTTGGGTGTAATCCTAAAATTAACTAATTTAAACATACTTCCCATCTAAATCCATAGTACTCATTGCGGTCTCGAATAGATATACCAAGCCAAGTTCTAAAGTCTACTACATCACCGGCTTACTCATATTTTGTGGAATTTGAGTAAACATTTGGAAACGGATAAGGTTAAATCCTCACAATATCTAACAAGGGTTATTGTGTGCGGGTTATGTATCAAGTAATTTCACAAAAGTATGCTTGAAAAAATTTTAAATTTGAGCATAATTTAAGAATTTTAGTGTGAAAATTAGGACAATTATACATCTTAATTCTCATCCCCTCACTTGAATTATACAACGTCCTCTTTGTATAGATAAAACATTAAACACGAGAATTAAAAATAATTAGAATGAGAAACTCCCTTGATATTTGCTCGGTAGATTCTCCATGTAGATTTATTGAGCAAAAATTCATGTTGAACAGCCGCGTTGAAGTTTCTAGACTCCAACACTTCAAGATCTCCAGATTTGTACATTCTCCACCAATACTTGTCGATATTTCTTTCACGAGGTCCTGTGTAAAATAGGAAAAAACATGCATCCCTATTCTTGGTACCTACGGTTAATTTAAACTAAACTACACAAACTAAATACGAATCAGTCTGGTGAATATGCCGTATCATGTGCATGAATACGCTGTATTGCTAGAACTGACAATAATGTTTTTAAAGTGCATAAAAAGTAAAGACTGATAACGTCCAGACAATCAATACGCCGTATGGTATGGAGCGGATACACCGTATTGATGTCTGGGAAGACAGACTTAATAAAATTAAATAACATTCTGGGTTGTCTCTCGGGAAGCCCTTTTGTTTACAGCAAAGTCTTTAAGTTAGACTTTTCTTTAACTTCTCTTCATTCAGCTCTAGTTACCATCCATCCTTCGTCCATCATGCGAAAGATTTCCTGTTATGCTCGACATGCATCATCGCTTGTTCTTCCCAAATCATCGTATTCATCTTCTTTAACATCAACATACTCTTCGTCTTGTTCGAATGAATACTTGATCATCTTGAATCTCCTTATATTGCACACTGGCAGTTCATGAGTTTCACATGACTCTTGTCTTTCATCATGAGTTTCATTCTCATATTCAAATTCATCGTTATCGTAGTAGGTAATCTCATGGCTTTCCCATCTTTTCCAACCATCACTACTTGATTCATCATCACTGATTAAGCCTTCCATGACAGCTTTATTTCTTAAAGCTTGTTCTTTCAATTTGCAATCCATCAATGCTTCGTACCATTCATAGTCTTGGTAATGGAGTGAGTTTCCAACTATGTAAGCTCCAGGTAAGTTTCCTCTATTACAGTATCTATCATTTTTCCAACTACATGTTGGCCACTCCAAACATCCAGTTTTATAATTGAAGGGCTTACAATAATGCTTAACTAGTGTGGGTTCAGTCCAAACTCCAGCGTCGGTCTATGGTTTCTTATCAACCCATGATACATCTCTGTTCCATTCATAGATCTAATCATCCTTATATTCTTCATAAGTCTTGAATCCCTCAATGTCCTTAGTAAGTAAGTCCGGATCGATTTGCAAAAGATAGTTAAATTCTTTGAAGGTCTTGCACATAGGTGTCTCAAAATCAAATATATTAGTGTCGATCCTAAACACTTCAACAACTTCATCTTCATTATCAGAAAACTCTTCATTTGTGAGCTCAACTTCATCATCTCCTCTAATCCAGTAAATCCATAATGCTTTCATCATATAATGATCCATCGTCTTGTAGTTAAAATTTTTTAACCATAACCATTCAGTAAATGCAACATTAGATCATATCCCATATCATCATCAGCTTTATGCGACACTTGTTTCTCCGAATCATCATCCTTGTTTGAGTCATAGGGGATGTTAGCAACTTCAACCTCATATGTGAATAAATCATCATTCATTCCACTCATCCAGTTGAATTCATTATTGAAAACTTCAAGTGATATACCACAAGTGAGCGAAACATCTTTGTCGTTAAGATCCTCAAGTTTCTCGAACTCTCCTTTGATTACCTTTGTCATTCTAACTGAAAAATATCCAAAAAATTATCAGTAGAACCAGCCGAAAAAAGGTGTTAAAAAAATTGGAGCTTTAATTTTGAGAGTGGAGAAGAACTTTATCAGGTGAGCGATACGCCGTATTCAATAGAAGTGAATACGCCGTATTAATCAGTTGAATGAATACGTTGTATTGGACAGAAAGTTGGATACGTCGTATCCAATGGAAGTGGATACGCCGTATCGGGTTATCGACCAGAATAGTGTATTAGGAAAACAATTAAATTATGCAAACAATTAAACACACAAATATACAAGCAAACAATTAAACTAACAAATATACAAAATTTACAAAATATACAAGAATATACACAAATCTAATTAACACTACTCCTAAGGGTTAGATCTAATCTAATAACCGAAATATAAAATAAAAATCAAGATTAAATTTCTCTCCCCGGCAGCGGCGCTAAAAACTTGATTTTGTCGTTTTGTGGTGTATATTTTTATGATTCAAGTTTTAAATTTATATTTTTCTGACTTAACCAAAAACAATACTTTAACGAGCAGTGTACCCGGTCGGTGGTAGATTCGTGATAAGTAGGGTGTCGAACACTTGAAGCGAGGTTAAATCTCTCAAATAATATTTTGGTTTCTTAAACTGAAAAGTCTTAAAATTCTAATCTAAGTCCAAACATCTGCAAATCCTATGTTAGTTTTTCTAATCCTAATTCTATACTAGGTAACAGAGGTCTTTAGCCTGAGAAGACTGAACTTGAGTTTTACTGGTGGTGACCATACAATCTAATTCAAGACACTTTAACACAAAGCAAAGCAAATTACCAAAAGATAAAAAAAATTGTCAATGCTTATGATAGAAACTATACTTACCATCATTAAATACCGATTAGAAGCGTTTCTTTGTTTAATTACATGACAATGATTACTTTATCTTGAGGTGGCATAATCATCTTCTTACAGACTTTAGTGGCCGAGACTTCATCTACCAACGACCTCACACACATTAATATTATCACAAATAAACGCATACCATCATAACGCATCCATATTTCGCGAGAGATTATAATCTATCTAGGGAGCCAAGCGCAATGGTGATCTTGGTTAATACCCAATCTCATACCAGACCTCTTACCCACATATACTATCCACTCTTTAGAAAACGGGGATTTTTAATCCACTTAGAAAGTCAATTACAATGTCTACCTATCCATCCCGATGGAAAAAATCATACGTAAGAACATTATTTGTTCTGAATGTTATCTAGTGTTCAACCCTGCTAGTCAACTTGTTCGACCCTAACACCGGCAATATCGATATTTAGTTACAGGCAGAAGAACGTCTCCTTACAGCACAGAAATATATAGCAAGCACAGATAATATGAATAGCACTATAGATATCTTAGCATGTATAGATATCACAATACTGGATGGAGCCAACCTGGCATCTAGAAATTACCATAATCTCGTATCACTAGATCTAAGTTGAATTAAAGGTTAGTAATAAAAAAAAAAGCAACGATAAAACACGATATAACTATGAGAGATAAACATACAACTAAGCAGTACAACGATAAATTTAAGAAAAACCGAGATATAAAAGACACAAAAACCAAACATTTTAAGATCTTCTAAAATAATGGCTAATACCCAAAGGTATTAGCCTTTAAACATCATAATTAATACGAAGAGTATATGAGCTCTACAGTCAAACCACCAAGTGCACAAAACTAAAAATCCGCCAATTTACACGACTGAAACCGAAAACTAAATGAATATAATACAGTATATAAGAGAAATAATACACTTGGTCATCCTATAGGATTGGCATTGCGTTCTGCAAGACCTCTTCATTCAACAGCTTCGTTTTTTCCAATCCTCTGAAAATTGACTCTTTTTTGGTATAGAGTTCGAGAATATTATATTTAGCACCCTTAAAACTCGTTTTTGAGTTTTGTATTTATAGGGTCTGGAGTCAGGGTCGATACAGCGTATCCAAGGTGTTGGATACGACGTATTGGAGTTTCTTAGAGTAGGGACCACGTTTGATATCTTCCAGAATATTTTATTCACATATTTCCTTTCTTAGATACGACGAATTGGAGTTGTGTCCTTCATGGTCTATGGTGAGTGCAGGCACAGATATGTCATATCTTCCTTGATTGATACGGCGTATTGGTTTTCAGAACAGTAATCTTTAAAATATCTTTGTTTAAGCTCCAGAATGCGTGCCTTTTAGTCAAGTTTCACCAAGTACTCCATAATTACTGCAATTCTCAAATATGAATGATTAAGTAACATCTCTTTGCAATAATCATACAAAATGGGTTAATTACAAAGGATAAATAATGCTATAAAATAGACGTTATTTGATGTCATCAGGGAGTAACCGCGACAATCTTAGTTTTGAAAACTACATGAGTAGTATTTAAGGACTTTGATTGAACGGTCTTAACAGAAAACCTAGTCTTTGAAACCACATGAGTAGGATCTTCAAACATAGATTTTGTTGTTCTAGAAGTAGTAAATAAGGGTCTCCTAACTTTCAAATGCACATTCAATTTATATTTTGTAAGATAATTATCATGGCACGAAATACTCACATTCTTAGCACAAGAAACACACAATACATTCTTCACTATAAGAGTATTTTTAATATCATCAGTAGTTACAATCTTTTTATTTGAGTAACATTCTTAGATACAACATCTGACTTTTTATTTGTCCTATCAAAAACTTCTACTTTCTCTGATGAATTCTTAGTGTTGGATAAGACACTATTCTTGAACGATGAATCTCTATTCGATGGTCTTCTAACACTAGAAATAGCTCTCAGTCCTGTAGAAGATAAAACACTCTTAGCTTTGTTGGTATTTGTGTTTTGTGTCTTTTTAACTTTGTACATTCCTTATGCTATGACATTTTTGTTTGTTTCAACAACTTGTTGTTTGTTAGGTGAAGTCTGTAAAGTGACGGTTTTTGACAAGACATGTTTCTCTTCTGTTTTAGGAGAATCAGTTTTCTTTTGGAAAGCTTGTTTATTTAACGGTGTGAAACAAAGTAAATTATGAGAAACATTATCTTTGCCAAACTTAGTATTTATAGACTTACCTTTTTCAACATTTTTCAGTTTAGCTTTTAACTCAGATATTGTTTTCAAAAGATCTTGATTTTGAGCACGAACATCCGCGTACGCATATGTCTTTTGATTAACATTCTTAATCAACTCATTGATTTCCCCTTGAGTTTGAGTTCATGTCCTTTTGATTGACTCAAAAAGTTTTTGATATTCTATTTTGACATTTTCTCGTTCTTTTATCAAAGATTGTACTTGAAATTCCAAAGACACGTTCTCACTCTTAAGTTTTTCCATCTTTGATATCCAAGAGGTTTCACATTTGCGTCTTTCTTTTTCATGTTGCAATTGTATTTCAAAATCAAGACTTTGTTTTTGACATCTTTGAACATCATTTTCAAGAATGTTTATTCGTTTTTGCATTCCCTCTTGGATTTCAATAGAGTCCCTTTGAATTTTCTCAATTTTATCTTGCATACAATTTTCTACACATTCATGACTCAACAACACACAACATTCGATTTCATGCTTGAGTTTTGCTTCCAAGAGTTGTTTTTTCAAAAGTTTATTTTGTTTCCATGTTTCACTAAGATCATTTTCTGTTGAGTCAAAAGCATCTTTCATATCTTTTATATCTCTTAAAAATCATTTCTGAAAGATTTCAAAATGCAAATGCAACTCATGAACAATTGGTTTCACTTCTTGTTGACAAAAGTTAGTTAACCGTATTTCTTCTAGAGAGGTGTAGAAAATGCTTTCTCGTTTAGAATTTGTTTGTAATAGCTCAAACAATGTTTTGAAAATATTTTCCATTTTATTCAAATCTACAAGCATTGGAGTTGCACTTGGCATTGATGTCACAGTTGGTTTTGTCTCAGAAGATGAATACGGTGAACATGCATTTAAAGAATTTTAAGAAGATATAAAAGAAGATGAGAAATATTTTTGTTCAGCAGAAAATTCCTTTTGTGGAACAAAATCTTCGTAAAGAGCATTTAACTTTTTGTAGTCAATTGTCCAAACATTTTGTTTTTTCTCAATAGCAATTGGATCTTGTGATTTTCCTTTTCATTTTGATTTGACTCTTGGTTGCATCATCAAGTATGTCCTCAGAATCTCTAACATTCATTTGAATTTTTGAATCATCAAGGCAAGAAGCATCATATAACTTTGGATTCTGAGAAATTTCTTTCTTAAGAGTATAAGGATTTGTGTACCCTAAACTATGATTTACTTTTGAATTATAAAATGACATTGGTTTTGGTCCAAACATAAACATTCCTCGTAAGGAGTTACCTATTTTCAACACAACATCTTCATTCTTTTTAGCTCTTGCTTCAAGATCTAGAACATTGTCATGGTATTTATCTTCGTTTTCACTCATTTTGCGTTTCAAAATTGTTTGAGTCTTTTGAAGTTCCATAGTTTTTCTTTTTAACTCAACAGCAGACAACTCTAATTTATCACGTTGTTGTTATAAATCTCGAATAATATCTTGATCATGAATAAATTAAGATTGTGACTCCTTTTCAAATCATCTTGCTTTTCGATCAGCCTCAATATATTCATTAAAATAGGTAGTGTTATTTCCTTTGGTCATTTCAAAAACCCGAACCTTTTTGTTATATGACTCAAGCTGTTTAGTCAACACTGTGTTTTGTTGTTGAACTGTTTTAGCAATTATTTGTTGTTTCTCAGCTTCCTTAAACTCATTTCTTGCTAATTGCTCTAATTTATATGATTCTTTAACATTGTTATCGTATTCAACACTGCCACTATTAACATCTTCATTTGGTTCATCAAATATAATATTGCTATCAATTTGATCATCACCAATTGTGTTGTTAATAATTTTAGGTTGCTTCGGATACTTTTGCTCTTGTTTATCTTTAGCAAATAATGGATTCACATAACTGGTGGATGGTGTTTGTATCTCACTGAGAAATGCATAATCATAGCTTGGCCCTGTAACAGAATCAGATTTTGTTGGTTGAATTCTGGCCATCAAGCATATATTCGCACTTAATTCCTCAATTTCTTCCATCTGAGAAGCATCAGCAAAAAGTAAATCATTCTGTTCATCAGTAAGAATTACTCCTTCTTCATCATGTTTTACTAGCAAAATCTATTCCATGAAGTACTTTGAATCCCAAACTCTTGGATTTGGATGATTACGAGTATAATGACCTTTCTCACTGCAGTTGTAGCATTGAACATTTGCAGCAGTTCCTAAAGACGTAGTTCGAAGAGTTCTCTGTATGTTTCCAGTATCATTCTGAACATTGGTACCATGACTTCCTCTTGAACGTATGAACGTCTTGTATTTCTGCCTCATAACCAGAATTCCAGCTTTCAAAGACGATTATTTGTTAGGTTAGAGAAACGTTGAGTGATTGCGCGAGCAAGTGATGAGGTGTCATTTTATACACTTTTTCAGGGTCATTTAACCTCCTAAATTATGTAAAAATGCTCAGATTATGTGCTTAATCATTTGTTTTTGTGTTTTTAGCACTTGGATGGCTTTTGGAGGAAATACACGTGAATTGGGCTCAATTAGAAAAGAAACGGACAAGACTACGACTCTACACCAACTATCTTGAAGAAAAGCATATAGTGCGTAGAGGCGGCATCTTTCCTTTGAATGTTTACTTTGTCACCTTGAACAATTGCTTGATTTCTGGTGTTGGAATAAGTACAAAGATGATTATTTGTTGGATTAGAGAAACGTTGAGTAATTGCATGAGCAAGTAAAATCATTGCTGAGGTGAGTGGATCTTCAGAATTGTTTTGAATAGCATCTCCTTGATAGTCATCATCATAATCAACCACTGAAGAGGGATGTGTGACATAGTGAGGTGTTATAGTTCTGGAAGAGGAACCCGTATGTGCCACCAACGTAAGAGTATAATGTGATTTTTCCAACTTTTTTGCTCTTGATGCATTTACCAGTTTCTTAAACTGTTGAAGGTAATCAAATAAATCATCATAAGAATCCTCTGTCAATCTTTTTGCAAGACGAATTTGAGTAACATACTTCAGCCATTCAAGTTGTAAACAATTTAGGAACATTGTGTTAATAGTGACTTTTAGAAATATGATGCCATTTCTTTCCAAATCATACATTAGCTGAGCAAAACGATTGTAGACTGACACCAGTTCTTCTCCAGGTTCAGCAACAAATTGGTCAAACTCATTATTAAAACGTGTTTCATTGTCAACTTTATTTTACACAGTTCCTCGCATTAAACGTTCAACTCTTTGCCACATGGCTTTTGCAGTAGTACAAGCATCCACATAATTATATATGTCATTTGGGATAGAGATTAAAATCAAATTCATGGCTTCAATCTTAGCTTCATAGTGTTTCAAATCATCTCCTCTTAAGTCCTCTTTTTTTATGCATCTTTGGTGCTTCAGTTTCAGAAGGAGTGAAAATTCTAAACTCATATGGTGTAACAACCCGAGATTTACGACGCGTATGATGATCGTGTATCCGACATCATAATTATTATTTTATGAGTTCATGTGAATGAACGTCGACATGTAAATTTTAATTTGTCGAGAATAAATATTTTCGTATTTTATTACGAACGGAATTTAGAAAATTTTATTTTTCGTCGATTTGCGAGTCCAAGTTTGACCGCGCAACCGTTGAACATTTTCGGCATTGTAGAAATACGACATTCCTCGTTAACATTTTTATGATCGTAATTATTATTTTTCGAAGTTCATTGCCCTTGTTCCTCGACCTTGGCCAAACTCGCGACTTTAGTATACACACTTTATTTTAATTGTGTCAAGTTACATTTTAATTAAAAAGGTTATACAAAAGAAATGAAAGTAAGTAAAATGTTGCCAAAATTTTTTATGTATGAGGCTCTCCCCTAGCCTTGTAGCCTTCGGCTACACCCAACCCATACAACCCAAGGATTTGATTCATTTACAATTATTGCATGTGATGAAATCTAACGAAACTTGCGTCGATTAGTTAGATTGTGATATGGGATGATTGAACGATGTGAATATCATGTATAGGCTATTTCAGATATGTCGGGAGATGATTTTTGAATCGAAAATGGTTTTTGGCGCGAATCGTAACGTGCAAGTTATTTCAGAAACTTTGGCACGGTTTACGAGGTTCGAGAAATTTGTAAAATGTATTTTTGTTTAGAAAATAAGATGGAGTTTATTTTTACGCACGTTTTGGTATAAAACAGGGCTCATAACTCCTTATAACGAATATTTTAAAGCGAAATCGAGATATATACTTTAACTAGAATATAAAGGTCACTATTAGAAATAATAAGTTTTGGCAGAATTTTGAATGTACGGTCTGAGCACTTTCAAGTCCGTTTTAGCCTTTCGGCGAAACACGAAAGTTGTTCGTAATGACATTTTGCTTTTACCGTGTGAACCTTAAAGTTTAGCGATTCATAACGAAGAAACTAGACTAGTTGCGATATAAAAAATAAATGTAAATTAGAGGTTTTGGTTTTTGCTAAAGGATTTGATAATCTAAGGTGTTGATTTAGTAGTTCGGGTATTTGGTGTTGATTGGGTTTCGGTTTCGGGTTGGTTTTGGTGTCTGAGGTCGCGGTTAAGAAACAAAGGGAATAAGACAAGTTTGATCGAGTCCGATTTAGCTTTATATAGCATTGTAAGTATTCTTATTACTAGTAATACGTTTATTTTCGCGATTTGATTCGTTTACGATTATTGCATGTGATGAAATCCGAAGAAACTTGCGTCGATTAGTTAGATTGTGATATGGGATGATTGAACGATGTGAATATCGTGTGTAGGCTATTTTAGATATGTCGGGGGTGATTTTTGAATCGAAAATGGTTTTTGGCGCGAACCGTAACGTGCAAGTTTCGGCAGAAACTTCGGCACGGTTTACGAGGTTCAAGAAATTTGTAAAATGTATTTTTGTTTGGAAAATAAGATGGAGTTTATTTTTACGCACGTTTTGGTATAAAACGGGGCTCATAACTCTTTATAACGAATATTTTAGCGCGAAATAGAGATATATACTTTAACTAGAAAATAAAGGTCACTATTAGAAATAATAAGTTTCGGCAGAGTTTTGAATGCACGGTTCAAGCACTTTCGAGTCCGTTTTAGCCTTCCGGCGAAACACGAAAGTTGTTCTTAATGACATTTCGCTTCTACCGTGTGAATCTTAAAGTTTAACGATTCTTAACGAAGAAACTAGACTAGATATATATATATATAGATATATATTATATAGATAATAAATATAATATGATATATGTATTTCGCTTTTATATTTGGATAGTCAATGTAAAAGTCAAACGGAGATTTTAATCGACATTAATATGTCGTAAAGGTTAATTTGGTTAATAAAAAAATATCGACAGATATTTTAAGAACGAGGGGTATTTTACGATCATTGGTCGGGTCTAAAAAATGGAAAGTCTAAGGGTAGTAACTTTTGGTAAACGTACGGGACGTAACCCCGATATGGGTAATTAATAACCGAGTTTGGGCGTCGAAAGTTCGGCAAGATAAATAAATATTATTATAAATATAATTAGATGACGGGACTTACTAAAAATGGTAACTTTCTGAAAATAGCAACTTTCCAAAAATAGAATGTTTTTAATAAAGTATCGTAATGTGTAAATAAAGGAAAGGTCGTAACTCAACTATACGGGGGATTAGGATATAAGACGCGCAAGTGGATTTTTCATCACATGTATGTATGTATATAAGTACATATAAGTATATATGATTTTGTCGTTGCGACATACGTATCATTTGATCGTACATTATGCACTTTGTAATTGAGCGACTGTTGAGGTTGTCGTAAGGGACTTCTACAAGAAGTTATACAACTCCCTAGGAAATGTACCTAATCGTTGTAGTGTAGTATAGGCAATAATCGGGGGTTGTTATCGTTCTTTAGGGGAATAGGTTGGGAAGGCTTGATCACGGTCTAGCAGAATTCTAAGGGTTGAGAGAAGATTATTTTTGTGTTTTTATATTTTATGAAAGCAGTAAATTATATGTTTGAGAGGTTGGTTTGGTTTTAGCTATTAAACTAAATAATAATCTAAGCTACTGTTGATAACAATATAATAAAAAATTGTGTTTATTTAATCATGTATTACTCTCTTGATTGCTTCTCCTAGTGTTGTTGCTTTGTCACACTTGTGATGATCTATGTAATTATTTCCTAAGTCATGAACGAATTACACAAACCTGCCATCTATTTAATATTTCGTTAAGGTAACGTACAAGGAAGGTAGTATGAAGACTATTACAAGGCCCCTAAGAATATATTAAATGCATTTGAAATTTATTAAGAGTGGATCAACCATATAAGGGGCAAGGTAGTATGAAGACTGTTACCCGATGGTATCCTTTCTAAACAATCATGTTTTCCTAGACATATCAACAGTGATACAGACAAAAGATGGTTTTCTAAGACCTAACATGCATATTCATTACAAGAAGCAACACCACTAAGATATACATCCTAGGTTTCATACAATCATAAATAAATACAATAGAAGGTTAGCCAAGCATGTTAAAGATAAAGCAGGAATAGATAAGAATCACACAACAAGACATATTGAATGATTAAGATAGTCTAACTTGATTAAAACATGAATTAAAGGAAGTACAATAGGGTTTTGAGGCCCTAAAATCGTCCCTAACAGCTGCTAAACGAACTAGGGTTCGCCCCTTTCTTTTACTCTAAAGTTACACACTTAAAACCCTAAAACCGAATTTGTATATAAAGGAAAATCGCTGCGACGGCGTCGCATTTTAATCGTGACGCCGTCGTGAAAGTGAATATTCTAGATAATGGGCTGGGTCGTGCATTCTAACTCCGTCTTGAGATCTTGTGACGCCTTCTTGGTATGAGATGTGACGTCGTCTCCAACTTCTGAGTAGAAATTCTTGAGAGATGTTGGTGTAGGTCCATAGTTTTGTCTATTTCTTCTCCAAATGAGCCTAAGTCACGCATATTTCCTCCAAATGCCTTCCAAATGGTGAATACCTAAAAAGGAACGATTAAGTGCCTATTTTGGGCATAAATGCACGATTTAGGGGGTTAAACGACTCTGAAAAAGTGTATAAAATAACACCTCATCAAATACCCTTACACTTAGGATTTGCTTATCCTCAAGCAAATGGGCTTTTCTAACTAGACAATAGCAATATGAGGGTCATTTTACCTACTCTTTAAAAGTATTTTATAACACAACCTTCTAGACCTTGTAATTAAAAGCACAGAAAGTACATACTAGCACCTCACATAAGTGTTTGGGATTTTCTCTTTCACTCGGTTGTATAATAAATTATAACATAAGGGGGAAACGGAAAATCAACACTCATTACCTATCATAGTATATAAATTATCAAAGGCTTGGTAAAGGATCAAACGTCCACCGCTAGGCGCAAGCATTATTCATTACTATCTAAGAGGTCTTTTAAAGGGTTGTGGGGTGTAGCTGTAAGATAACATATAATGGAAACGGAAATGTATGGGATACATTTGGGTGGATTTGGAGTGGAAGGGTTAGCTAATTATTTACACGAATACACGTTGGTTTGGTTGTTAAGCCAAGACTCGGACGAAGATATACAAACTCTACACAACTCTACATCAATCTCTATCTTTTTCTTTTCTATTTTTAATAACATAATACGTCACAACGTGGGGTTTATAACACGTACCCCAACACTTAAGCTTTTACATGCTCGATATTTACAATCTAACTAATGACCCTATTTGAGGTGGATCAAAATAACATGGAGATCATCTAACAAATATATGGGGGTATTGACTTAACTTTTCTTCTCCATTCTTTCACGAAATAAATACTACCATAAATCCCAATTGTCCCAAAGCAGTATTTACAAGGATAAGGACTTAGCAACCGTGTACTCAATAATTAACTTAGGTGTTTTCTCTACAAACTCTTTTGATGCTGAGGAAGGCGGAGTAGCTGACTACACCAACTTGGATTCTACCATTGATGTTCCCTCTACTCCCACACTTAGAATTCATAAGATTCATCCTCAAAGTCAAATTATTGGCAAAAGTACTGCTGGGGTTCAAACAAGAAGAAAGCTTCAAGACAGTACTTCAAATCAACATCAAGCATTGCTGTCTTTCATATACAAGCAAAATAGAACTAACCACAAAGATCAGCAAACATGCTTGTTTGCTTGTTTCTTATCTCAAGAGGAACCCAAGAAAGTCTCTCAAGCCTTAGCAGATGAAAGTTGGGTTGAAGCGATGCAAGAAGAACTGCTTCAATTCAAGCTACAAGAGGTATGGGTGTTATGTGACCTACCAGAAGGCAAAAAGGCGACAAAGACCACACGTACACATCCGTAATGACGGAATAGACACATGTGACGCTCATCCTTTAACCAAGAAAGCTAAGGGTTATAAACTCATCTGGGGGTATCAAAATAGATTACCTGAATTCCATAAATGATCTAGGGTGAACCTCATATTTTTGGGGTGGATTTGAGGGTTATATGCCAGTCATAGAAATTCCTATAGGAGACGCTATTAATACTCAGGTTTTGTCGGTATATTTAACTTTGTGTCATAAAAAATTTTAAATCTTGGGTAAAAATTGCTCTTAGGCCATGTTTCGATATATTACTATCATTTTAAGGAGTAGCAAATAGAAATGATAAGAATAGTTTCTAAGGCTTCAATTCCCCTATACTTAAGTTTGAAAAATTGTCTCAATGTTTATTGAAGTACCTAAAAAATCGAATAAAGGAAAAGAAAACAGGAAAAGAAACTAGTACTCCCCTGGTTTGATTATATTGGAGAAGCAACATGGCGATATTTAACTGGTTAAAATAGTCCACAAGAATCATCCACTAAAACTTTTATAAGAATTGTCAAGCTTCTTCGTTCTAATATACCTGTAATCAAGCATAAGACAAACTACCCAAGCAGAAAATGTGCGATAAACCAATATACAATGTGAATTTAGGGTTGACTCGATAAAGCAGTAAAGATAGGATGAGAGAATTGTTAAACTCATTAGGTTTTGCAGGTTTATAACAGAAGTATACATATATTAAATGTTATGCAAGTTTTATTTTCAAAAATAATTAAAAACTTTAAATTTTTTGGACCTGGGCGTTTGACGCCGTCAGGGTTTTTGTGACCCCATCATAGGTGTCGTGGTGACGGCGTTGCGTGTAAATCGTGATGCCGTCTCCACAGTCTGGGAAAATGAAATTTTTGTTTTTGATATGACGTGATTTAATCTAAACAATTCATTTAACATGTTTGAATTTGGCTCAAAAGCCAGATAGATTCCCCTACACTTATTGTTTGCAAAATACCTTTGATTGAAATTAAGACGAGGTTAAAGACAATTCAAAGCATGATTACAAGATAGTTCAAACATAATAAAACAAACGGTAAAGAATTAAAACCCACATGACACTCCTAATTTACGGGAAAAGTAAATTGGGTTGCCTCCCAAGAAGCGCTTTTCTTTATTAACGAGTCTTGTGGCTAGACTCGGAGTCACACATCCTTACATGACTTCTCCTTCATCTTCCAATCCAGTTACATATTCAGGCTAACTCTAAACATTCCTTGTAGAACAACTAATATATTTACTCATTACATAGTCAACTCCTCTTTTTTTGTCCTCCTTGCTCCTAAGGTAGACCGATTTTGTGTGTTCCTTTTCTAGGTTTGACAACGAGTTGTATTGTTCCATCTTATGGGGGTATTTTATATGCAACTTCATCGTCTTTGTTGTTGAACCTTTTCTAGGTTTGACAATGAGTTGTATTGTTCTATCTTATGGGGCATTTTATAGGCAACTTCATCATTTTTGTTGGTGAACCTGAATACTCATTCGGGTGGATCGTGAGTCATGTTGGATATTTACACAAAAGGTTTCCCTAGCACTACTTGTGACAGCCTAGGGTCTATAATTGAGCTAATGTCCTTAATAATCATGAAGTCCACGATATAGGTGAAGTTTCCTACGAAGACATGCATTCCTTTAATCCTTCTTGTAAAATTTCTAACTCCTCTATTCGCATTTTCCCTTGGGTTGAGTTTTCTCCTCATGATCCAATTATACATCATTCGGGCCATGATATATAGAGGGGATTTAAGGTCAATGTAGGCTTTTTCTACATGCACATGCCCAATGTTGCATAGTATCTTGAGGTTCGAGGGGCGTCCTTCCATAATGATAGGGTTTTGTAGAAATATTGAGGGGATTGGGCCACACATGAGGTACTTGTGATATGCGAGTTCACTCCTAGTCGGGAATATGTCAAAATACTCCACTTCTTGCCCTCCTACTTCGGGTTCCTCCTTGCGGGAATTGTCATCCTTTAGGACAATCTTAATAAACATCACATCGCTATTTTCCTCTTTGGTGCAAATGAGTTCAGTGTTGGATGATGAGGGAACTAATCCGAGTGATTCGAAGAATGAATTGAATTTGAGGACTTTTTTGGTGACGAATGTAACGGATGGATCGGGTGGTGCAAGAGGGTTGTCATGTTTATTTTCTGGGCTGTTCTTTTCTTTTTTATCATTCTCTTTTGCTTTTTCATCATATGAGTCGCTTTGTTTCTCGGAATGGATTATGATGGCCTTGATCGAACCTTGGACATGGTTTGAGCATTGTGGGTCCGTATTTGGGTAAGAACGAGCAGACAAAACTGGGGAAGCATTCAGTTTCGGGTTTTTAACCGTATCGCTAGGTAGGGCTCCCGCTATTCGATCGGTGATGGCCTTCAACACTGTGTCAATCTTGTTGGTCATCTCACTTTGCTGTTGTTTGAAATCGGCTTCAAACTTGGACAGTTTAGCGTCTTGATACACCATGAAATTAGATACCAATCCTTCAAGGTTTGATTGATTATTAAAGCTTCGCCGATTTTTGTTGAAAGAATGGTTTAGGATCGAACCGTTGGGGTGGAACCGATTAGGTGGGTTTGAAAAATTATTTTGAGAATTTTGGTGATGTCTCCACCTAAGGTTTGGGTGACTTCTCCATGATGGATTATAGGTGTCACCAAAATTGTTTTGCTCGAGCTTGAAAGTATACCACTTACCTCCCGCTTCATCGGTACGCGAGGATGCGTATTCAACAAAGGCTTATTCGGGATCTTCCATGCAATACTCAGTGTCGTGGGGACCACTACAGATCTCACATAAGGTAGTGATATTGTTCACTTGAGTAGGTTGTGTCAGAGCAAGATGAGCTTCCATCAAGCATTGGACTTGATTTTCGAGCTCGATTAGACGGCGGTCGGATGTACTCGGGTAATCTTGAGGCAAAGCGATTGCCTTGACTGGCTTAGCGAAATTCCTTAGGTCGTTCCAACTTTTGTTGTCATAGAGGGTGAGGTCCTCTAATAATGCCCAAGATTCTTTGGCATTTCAGTCATGAAGCTTACCACCGGCCAATTGGTCAATGGTTCGTCTTGTGACAGGATTGACATGGTCATAAAATTTTGGGATTTGGAGCCAAAGGTTGATGCCATGATGAGGGATTTTTGTAGTAAGTCCTTGAAATGAGTCCATGCTTTGAATAAAGATTCTCCATGATGTTGTTGGAACATCAGGATATCGTTGTAGAGTTTTGCGGTCCTTCCCAGTGGAAAGAATTGAGCAAGGAATCGGGTAGTAAGATCCTCTTATACGGTGATGGATCCTGCTGGAAGACATTTAAGCCAATTGCTAACTTGATCGCGAAGGGAAAATTGAAATAAACGCAGGCGCATTCTTTCCCTATTTTCACCGTCAAGGTCAAGTGAGTCACGAAACAGATAATACAAAGAATAGATAGACTACGAGAAAGCTAATATGCAGAAATTAAATCTTACTTGAAAGGATTCAAGCAAGTAGAACTAAGCTAAACTATGATCAAAACCTAACTATTCCCCACGCCCGCGACTGCCAAAACCTTGTTTGCGATTGTTTGAAAGAGACTTTCAACCAGAAGTTTTTTACAACTCCTCTAAGCAGTGTAACCTAAATGTTGTAGGTAGTATAGGCAAGACTCGGGGTTGTTATCTCCGTTCTATAAGTGAATCGTATGGAAGTATATCACGTCTAGTAGAATTCTAAGGGTTGAGAGAAGATTATTTTTGTTTTTTTATATTTTATGAAAGCAGTAAATCATATGTTTGAGAGGTTGGTTTGGTTTTAGCAATTAAACTAAATAATAATCTAAGCTATTGGTGATAACAATATAATAAAAGATTGTGTTTATTTAATCTTGTATTACTCCCTAGATTGCTTCTCCTAGTGTTGATCTATGTAATTATTTCCTAAGTCATGAACGAATTACACGAACCCGCTGTCTATTTAATATTCCGTTAAGGCAACGCACAAGTAAGGTAGTATGAAGACTATTACAAGGCCCCTAAGAGTATATTAAATGCATTTGAAATATATTAAGAGTGGATCAACCATATAAGGGGCAAGGTAGTATGAAGGCTGTTACGCGATGGTATCCTTTCTACACAATCATGTTTTCCTAGACATGTCAACAACGATACAAACAAAAGTTGGTTTTCTAAGACCTAACATGCATATTCATCCCAAGAAGCAACACCACTAAGATCTACATCCTAGGTTTCATACAATCATAAATAATCACAATAGAAGGTTTAGCCAAGCATGTTAAAGATAAAGCAAGAACAGATACGAATCACACAATAAGACTTATTGAATGATTAAGATAGTCTTAAAACATGAATTGAAGGAAGTACAATAGGGTTTTGAGGCCCTAAAATCATCCCTAACAACTGCTAAACTAACTAGGATTCGCCCCTTTCTTTTACTCTAAAGTTACCCGCTTAAAACCCTAAAAATGGATTTGTATATAAAGGAAAATCGTTGTGACGACGTCGCATTTTAATCGTGACGCCATCGTGAAAGAGAATATTTTAGATAATGGGTTAGGTCATGCATCTGGATGCCGTCTTGAGATTAGATGTGACGGCGTCACGTGTAATCTGTGACGCCGTCTCCATCTTCTGAGTAGAAATTATTGAGAGATGTTAGTGTAGGTCTATAGTTTTGTCTGTTTCTTCTCCAAATGAGCCCAACTCACGTGTATTTCATCCAAATTACTTCCAAATACTGAATACCTGAAAAGGAACGATTGAGTACCTATTTTAGGCATAAATGCACTATTTAGGAGGTTAAACGACCCCGAAAAAGTGTATAAAATGACACCTCATCAGCGACGTAATTTATAGGTCATGATCGTGTTCGTTGATTGTTTGTGGTAGATTTGACTGTTCGATCGTCGTCTTCGATCGAGGTGAGTTCATAGCCTCACTTTTGAACTGTTTTAAATGTTTTATAACCAGGGAGGGGGATACATGTTGTTTTGAAAAATTGAACGCAACGTGTTTTAATATGTGATATGATTTCGCACTGTGAGTATATGCCTTTTACTGTGTGCTCGTTAATTACCGAGGAGGTAAACGCTGAATGCATTAAATAGAACTATAGGGTTTGACAACCCTGTTCAGGGTCTAAATTCGATGGTGAACACCCTGTAATGGATATTTTGTATTGAGACTAGGGGTGGTGGCATACTTCCCAGTCAGTATTTTATCCTAAATGATAAATGTGTTAAGGTTCGGTACACGGGCTCATGTTAGTGGAAATCATGATATAACTTGCCTTGCAAGCAATGTTATAATTGTTTTTATGGAACCAAATATGCGTTCTGACTGTTATTTGAAAAACTCTATGAATTCACACAACATTTTGTTGACGTTTTTAAGCATGTATCTCATGTTTAGGAGTTGTTGATGGCTTGGAAGGAACAGAACGCGGATATCAGGGATTGTGTCTGGGTGGAAATTTATACATTTTTTTAAGAATGAGATTTGTAAGAAAGTCGTGTTGTGACTTACTAGAAATGAAATTTCTAAAGTTGTTTGGGACCTAAATAACTCTAATTTTCCTTATATATATAAAATAAATTTTGTTTTATAAACGTATCATTTGATCGTTTACTAGGACTCGTGTGTATGAATTACAAAGTAGCACCCTAATGTGGTATTCCGCTGCATTGTGATTTTTGGAGGTGTTACATATGGACCTTCATCAATTGCCTTGTTAAGCCACTTTCTATTTTCTCTCTTTCGATTGAGGTATCTTCTAAAATGACTTGCCCATGGTATATAGCTACCTCTTTCAAGCATCTGATGTCTAGTCTCTGAACCGGCATCAGCAAGAGATTGTTGATGTGTATTAGACGTTGACATTTCTTGTGATTCAATGATTGGATCTTTGTAGATGAAAAAGTGTTCTATTTGTGATCAACCAAAAACTTCAATACTTGTCGAGTAATACTAAATTTCCAAATTCGGAATTGAAATCTCGAATAGTACCAAACTCGGTAAGATGGATCTCGGACAACTCAGTTACTAAATTCAGAACCTTTTCTCGGATAGAACTAATCCTGAAATTCAGAACCTTTCTCGGACAACACTAAATTCGGACAACTGTCAAATTCGATAAACGTACGTTCTGAAAAACATTTTTAATCAAAATTTGATTCAACAATTACGATAAAACCGTAATAATATTAATTTTGACTAAATTTTATCCGTTTAAGATGTTTCCGAAAATGAGTGTTACAATTTCGATGAAACCAAAAATGTAATTTTGAGACTTTGAATCCTAAAATGACCACAATTTTGATAAAACCGAAAGAAATGATCACTTTACAATCTGTAAATCCGTATTAAGAATGTCAAAAATTATCCTTTTGTCCTATTATCACAATTTTGATAAAACCAAAATTGTGAGAAACAAATGTTAACCGATATCAAATTGACTTTTTCTAACACAATTCTTGATATAAAAGAGAACTTGTGTATCTATTTCAACAATTATGCTTAATTCCAAAATCTAGACGTGTTCCTAATACACAATTCTCGATGAAACCGAAAATTTGAGTATCTAGACCAATTTCAGAAACAAATTCCGGGAATGATAATAAGCACCTAAAATATGTTTTCCGATAAAACCGAAACCGCGTATATCTATTACAACTTGATCTAATAACAATAGGACTTCCAAAAATAAGTAAACGACAATAAAAATCCTACAAGTAAACCAATGACTTTGTCAAAATTGAGGAAAACGTGATGATCACGTCCGAAATTGCTCCAACTAGTAAAAAACTATCACGTCTTATCCATTTTTTATGTCGCAAACGAGTGTAATTGTGATGTAGGATGTCGAAAATACTCAAGAAGCTCAAATATCACTTGAAAGTACAAAATCCATCGAATATGAATCACGACATTCTCAGACACGATCTCGATCACAAATACGAACACTCTTAATCTCTATTAGCGTATGATACCACTTGTTAGGTCTTCATTTAGCTTGAATCATATGATATTGAGTAATGTAGAATAGAGAGAATTAAAAGAGGAAGACAAGTCTTCACAATTTCCAATTTATAACAAAAGAGAAAAAGAAGGGAAAGATGAGTTTGTTACAAGCCTTAACCACCTAATGATGATTAGGTGGGTATTTATAAGAGAGGGAGGTGAGCTTCCCTTCTTTTATTTTTCTATTTTTGCTATTTAGTCCCTAGTCTTTGGTAAATATGCTATTTTACACTTTTAGCATATTAAACCTTATTACAAACTACTTTCTACTATGTAAAATAAAGTCTAAACACTAATAATAAATAAAACCACTTAAAGTATCATAATCGACACTTTTATGATCCTGACAACACACTTGTATTTTCTGGCCAAAATACTATCCTAATCGCACTTGTATTTTCTAGCCAAAATACCGACCTAATCACACTTGTATTTTCCGACCAAAATACTAACCTAATCAAACTTGTATTTTTTGGCCAAAATACTAACCTAATCACACTTGTATTTTTTGGCCAAAATACTAACCTACATGCCTTTATATTTTTTGAAAACAAATACAAACCCGATCTCACTAACAAATATTATTGAATGATATAGACTCGATCTACTTAATAAATTAAGCAAGTATGATGAAAACTATACTAGATCAACTTGTATCTTTGCAATAACTTGAGTTCTTGACTTGTGCTCAATAATGAATTAGATGTTGGATCACTTGAATAAGATTAAACAAGTTGTAATGATCAAAAGAAAGTGATTAAAAGTTGTTATGATTAAGCAGAGAATTTCGTATCGAAAAAGGGTAATATGTGTGAAAAATGAGCTTCTATTTATAGGGAAGAAAAACCAGGGATGCTCATCCATGGTGCGAGGTTTTCTTAGCGATAAGGAAACCATCCCCTATTTAAGGGAACTGTTCGTACAAACGACAGTTGGTTTTTGTCTTTTAGTGCTAACTGATATATTGGTAAGATATTTCTTCTAGAAGGATCAATTCAAATTTAAACTTATTTGAATGACTTTTTATTTATTTTAAAATGTTATTCTAAGTTCTAAATCAAGTGTCTAGTTCTTTTTGTATGAGAAAATGGTTCTTTGATCATTCCTCAAAATGTTTAATAGTCATTGTTAATACCTTAAGTGATGTTGTGTTACAATGTATGTTTACAACTAAAAACTTTGTGTACATAAACTTTTACGTAAGACGTATTCGTATTTTGTCATTTTATCAAAACAAAGGAAGACTGTGAAATATAAAAAAAATTAACATTATTTGTATTAACAAAACTTATAATAAAAAATTCAAATCAAGTACAACCTTTTAAAAGAATAAAAAAATGACATGATAAAAACAATAAACAGGCCATTCTACCCTTGTATGCCAAGTGATAACGAGGTAAAAGTAACGTCATTAGCAAAATGGATGCGCCACATGCAATGTTGGCTACGATGGGGACTAACGACGTAATTTTTCTTTAATGGGGACTAAACAGGAAATTTGTAACAACCATGGGGACTAAACGTGTAATTTGCTATATATATATATATATATATATATATATATATATATATATATATAATTGAGATCAAATAAGAACTTTATTAAAGTTGTTAAAATGAGAATCAATCAAAATCTCACAAATGACACTCTTCTTAAACCAAAATAAAAACGTAATTAATTACAACTAAAATAGTTAAAGATTCGATCAATTATCTTTTGGAAATTGACAAAACTTAGGTGATACACTTTGATTAGACGTGTAATATGTATCACGTTTTTGTATTGTATATCAAGTTATTTAGTAGTTGTGTATTAGGTGTAACAATTTATGTATAAGATATTAGCTTTTTTATATTTTAATGTATAGGTATAAAAATTTTAATTGTGTATCAGTAATCCATTAGTCATGTATTAGTCATGTATTAGTCAATACAATGTTAACTTGTATCAACATTATATATATCTATACTACTTTATAAAGTATTTAGCTAATTTTTAAAATTAAAAGTCTTAAAAAATTAAGTAAAAAAGATTACTAATTATAGAATCTGAAAAAAGTTATTACATTAATATAAATGTTTTAGAATTTGTAACTTTGTAACACTCCAAAATTCATATCCATTTAAAATGTAACGGCCCATTTAAATGTCTTTATAGCCATTCAGTATTGTAACAATCCATTAAAATGTTTATTTGTAACAGCCCATTACACATCTTAATTAACATGTTTATTCCTAACAGCACATGGCACCGGATATAAAACCCTCCAAACAAATAAACAATTTCATATCATTTTCGTCTTTCTCTCTCAAAACCTAAAATACACACACTTCTTATCTAGCAACCTGATCCACCGCCACCACTACCAACATGTGTTGATAAGATAGTTTTGATTGGTGTTTTTGGTTTCAAACCTAAAATTACGAGCTTTTTATGGGGTCTAACTCCGCTGGTTTGATACCCATTATACTTGGTACAAAGAGAAACCCACTTATTGTGTGTGGCTCGTTGTTATTGTTGTAACCTTAGAAGCTATGTGTAGTTTAGGTGACTCGTTATTTTATAAGCACCTTGCTAGTTATCTGCCTATTTCCCTCTGCTTTGCAAGCTTGATAAGGTTTGAGCATGACTCCAGTAATGTTCAAGTGACTCCCAGTGAAATGCTTAGCTCTTCCTTAGTCAATGTTCACCATAAACATTTTAAAATTCACATCAGATTTAATGTATAAGTTTTTTTAACTTGCATATGTTAATAATAACTCATTTAAAAAAGTTTGTAACTCCTGGTCAAAATGAGTTATGAGCATTAATCGGACAATTAATCTCTGTAAATATCGTTTAGAACTCATCTAGGATCTATAATATATATAAATAACAAAGGTTGTTGTTGCGCAGCAGAATTTAAACAAAGACAATGTTATTAACAAGGTTTACATTCACATAAGCCCTAATTCTATTTGATCATGATAGAATATGTTACCTAACTGCAATAGGGATCAAAGACACCTTAACCTTAGGGCTAAAAGGATCTCATTTGGATCGTACAAAGGAGAACGATCTCAAGTGGTGAGATCGTTGGTGTTTTCCTAAAACATGATTAAAAACATACACACAAACAATGTCTAGGGATCTCTTTATATATAGAGTCCATCTAGACTTACAAAGGAAACCTAATTGTATTAGAAAACTAAATCTTTTCTAATCTTGATCTTTATCTTTTTAAGCAAGTCTTCTAGAATCCTCCATCTTTTAGGATTCCATGATGTCGATCTTGATCCTTTTGTATCATCAAATCAATAAATACCAACAATCTCATAACCTCCTCCATGAATTCATAGTGGTTACATGAACATAATCATTGTAAGGTGGTTACAAACATTTAATGTTGAAACCGCTTATTTAATAGTATGTATCTCTACTTTTTATATAAAAAAAAGTTGATTTGTGAATTTTTATATATACATGATTGACATTGATAATCCATTTCAAAATTTTAATCTAAAAATTTATAACTTCAATGGGTTCTAACATTATGGCTTACATCATTCGATAAGTCAAATCTTCATTAATCGTTAAGGTAAATATAATTTTTTCTAAACAATTTTGTTCTTAATTATTTTTGTAGATTATTATATTGTTAACGAGTTATCTTTTTCAATGTCTATTACATTTCATTTGTATTGACATTTTTTTCAATGTCTATTACATTTCATTTGTATTGACATTTAACTTTAATTTATGTCTTTAACTACTAATTTACTCTCTTTAATTTGAACCTTATGTTATTTAGATGTGAAATAGTTGCATCGGTATGATTAATAGTTATTTTAATTAAAATTTGTCATTATTTTGTAAAATTATGTTAGAAAAAACATATAAATGAACAATGTTTTCTCGGCACTATATTTAGTTACCGGGTACCCGCGTAACGGGTACCCGGATAGTATATATATATATATACATACATATATATATATACACATATATATATACATATATATATATTAACCTTAACTTGGTAGAAAACCTAGAAAACAAGCCATTCTCTCCTCCCATTTTCCATCCCAGCTATAGGGACCTGATTGTAACTTTCTTTATTCTTTAAGGGATGATTTTATAAATTTTCACCTTTCATATATAATACCTAATTATACTCACTTTTTTCTTTTATTCTTTCTCTCATTTTACACTCCGATCTTTTTTTCTCTCAGTTCGATATTATACATAATTTTCTCTTAGTTCCCTAATTATACTCCTATCATGTTATCAGAATTCTCAAATCGAAGATTCACAAAATCATCTCATCACGAAATCATATCGTGTTTTCAGATTCACAAAATCATCTCATTATAATTTATCAAATTGAAGATCAAATTAAGGTATGTAACTGATTTCGATTATATTTTTGTTATTTTTCTACTGAAAATCAATTATAAAGCTTATATATGTGATTGTTATTGTTTTATCTATACGAATTTTTGTTCATATTGAGTTAGGTTTTTGTTTTTATGAATTTTGATTCATTAATCACTCATCTTTGTTTATATATATACTGATTTTAAGAGTTTATTGATATGATTCATTGTATAGAATAGTTATATGAAACGAAATTGAGTAATAAATACATGGAAAACATGTTTACAAAAACTACACACCAAGTGTTTGACAAAATGTCTGAGTGGGATTTTATAACTGCGATGCACTAATTTTACACTGTGATGCCCTAATTTTTATGAATAGATTTTCGTTACACTATGATGTCTTAATTAATTTAGGCAAGTGAATTTTAGATTTGGATTAAAACAATCGCTAAAACAATTGTATCGACTTCAGGTTTATCTAATTATTTTTTATCATTTTCTTAGTGTAACGTGATTTGTATGTGTGATGTAGTTGTTTTAAAATATTAATGTAGTGGATTTATTTTTGTGTAAATATAGATCTAAAAGCTTATTTTTTGTTTATGTTATGGGTAGTTTGCTTGTGTAATTGTATGTATGATTCAGATTTTTTGAAAATTTGATGTAATATATGTTTGTTTTTTTAGACGTGAATCTATTATTTAGTGTTTTTGTTATTTTATCACTAGAAATCGCTTATATAACACGTATGTACTAATTGTTATCAAAGTGGTGCTCTGATTTAGTTGTTAACAATTATGCTGATATTGATCTGCACATAAGAGCTTTCATAAAATGTCTAAATGATTTTATATATGTGATGCATTATTTTAGTACTGTGATGCACCAACTGTTCATCATTTACTTGTTCAAGGATTTCAACATAAGGTTTTACTAATTATTAAAATTGTGTTGATATTGATATGACTTAATTGTATTTTATATAAATATGTTGTTTATCTTACGGAACATTACTATGTACCTGAGCTTTGAAGAATGATATAATAGCGATTATTTTTTTCTCATTCTACTCAATAACAGTGTTCGTAATTGTTTGCTAAGTTGATACTCCATTTTAGCATATGTTGATATTGATACTGATTTGCACTAAGATATATGATACTGCCGCATTAGCTAAACTATACATTACTTGTATTTTAGCATATGTTAATGAACTGATGTCCTAAATTAGTTAGTGTGATACAATAATCTTATGCACTGTGATTCACTAATATTAGTTAAACAATACATTACTTGTATTTTAGAATAGCATGATATTGTGTAACAATTCATAATTTTGGGTTATTATTTAATCCTATAGTTTCATTATTTATTTACTTTTGAGTAAAAATTTACTTTTCCGGTTAACCGAATAGGTTATCCCGCGTTCGTTGTAAATGTACATTAAACGTGAACCCGAATTTAGACAAAATCTTAGTCTCCATGCTCTATGCATTTTTATTAGTTTTCATATATACTTTATATGTCGTAGTTTTATTTTTCACATTTACGATTACTCTTCGTGGTTACTTGTAATACCCTACCTTTTTACCCATTAGCCTTAGAAATACTTATATTTTTTGTTCATGTAGTGGAGTATCACCAAATATGTTTCACCCTTCTTATGTGTCTAGCAAACACAATGTCAAAGACACTTGTCCTTAACATTGTGCATGCTTCAAACACCAAAACAACACATAATTTCTCATAGATAAAACTCATCTTTCTATCTTTTCTCTGCACCAAAAATGGTAGCAACAACAACACAAGAACACCATCATATAAAAAATATACTAGTTCCTTATTCAAGTTATAATATTCAAGTGTTAAAGGTTTAGTTATAAGCTAGTTAAGTACTTGGTGTTATAATCTCTTCAAGCAATCTTCAAGGCATTACATTCAAGGGTTATTGGTTATGATCAACATGATTTAAAAGGGTTTATTGCTAGTATTTTTCGTTGGGTTAGATTTTAATTGTGGGTTGCAGAAAGCTAGTAGATACTTGTTGGGTAATCATTATTATATCATCAACATTTTCATCTTTTTGTAAAATTATTGTTCGAATTGTTTCATCTTAATTTTTGTCTTGTAAATTATTTATACTTTGATGTATTTTCTATATTGAGATGTATTTATATACTTTTTTGATTATTTGCAAAAATTATTGGCATTGTTCTTATAATTTTGGGACTAAAAACTTAATATAAACATGATTGGTAACTTTGATTATGGGATAGATTCTGGACAATAGGTTTATGAGGAAATTTGGAAAAATTAGTAACCTGTGGTGACATGGAAAAAAATATGGACCTAGTTCTATGTCTTAGCTTCGTTTGACCGGGTGGATCGAGTCGTATCAATAACCGATGAATTTTCTAAAAAATAAACGGTGAAGGTTGTCGGAAAATGCACACTGATTTTCATTTGACTATAACTTTAAAAATTTGTATAAAAGCCACTATTTTGGTAATCCTAAAACTTGTAGTTAACAATCTAACTTAAATTTTAGCATTTGAATCGGCCCCAACGGATGTACGGTTTAAGAGATACGTCCGTTTTCCCGGGCGGTAAAAATCTGTGAAAATCATATATTTGGGACTTGTTTGGAAATCGACCATATGAACTTATTTTTACAAAACCTGAAGTGGTCGGACCGACGTATCAGAAAAATAGACTCGTTTACCTTTTCGTAGGCGTAAAAACCGAACCAAGACCATTTACGGATTATGAGATACGGGCCTGTGAAGTTAGATAAAACCTGAAATTTTGGACAGTCCACTTGTATTTGGGCTTATAAACATTAAATTTGACACTTGTAGTTGAGCTTAAAATATAAAAATGGACACTTGTATTTGGGCCTATAAATATTAATTTGGACATTTGTTTTGGGCTTATAAATATTAAGTTGGATATTGTATTTGGGCCTAATTATTTTTATAAAAACTAAAAACTTTAAGTAGAATGCTAAATATTTTATAAAAACTTATTTATATTTGTTGCGTAATATTTTTATATTCTAAGTCGCGACAATATTTTTAAGTTGCAATTAGATTTTCTCGACAATCCCGACGTTTATTTCTCGTTAACTTTATTGTATCGTTTAAAGCTGAGTTCATAGACTTTTACTTATTAAATGTCTTATAAACTCCTTGGGAGAGATACATGCTATTTTTACATAGGGACGCAAGTGTTTCAACTCTATGCTATGTATGATATGTTATTTCTTAAGTATCTTTTCTGTCTTTAAGTCCCCCTATATCATAAACCGTTAATTACTTTTTGTGAAGTAAACGCGAATGCTGTGAATAGATCTATTAGGACTGACAATCCACGTCTGGGTATACAACAACAGTACCACGTCAAACGGACGCGTTTAACATTTGAGATACTCAGGTGTTTGACAGAGCACCCAATTTGGGGTGCAAACCTAAGCGGGGTTTGACTATTATGTTAAGGTTTCGTTGTCATGAGCTTAGTGCAATAATAAATGTTTTACGACTTTTTGGGTTACATTAAGTCAACTATTACTTGAAATCTTGTGGTCCACTGCTTTACTTATAAAACCTATGAATTTCACTCAACATTATTTGTTGACATTTTTTAGCATTTTTATTTAAGGTGTTGTCTTGGAAGGAAGTCGCACTGCATATTTTGAAAACTCTACATTTTATTACCATTCGATAAAACTTTCTTTTTAAAAAACATTATGTAATATTTAAATTTTTGGAACCTTGTACATTCATGAACTCTAGTGTTTTATTATATATCGAATGTGTAACTTTTCAAAACGTCTCATTTAGAGGTCGTTTTCTATAACTTGTACTTTGTGCTATGAAGTAGCACCCCTGGTTACCTTCCGCTGTTGTCCGATTTTAGGGGTATTACAGATTGGTATCAAAGCACTGGTTATAAAGAACTAGGTTGCATTTAGAACCTAGACTATAACTATTATACATATTAGGAGTCCCTTATTGATTTACTCAATATCCGTGCGTGTATCTTTCCTGAACACTAATGTTGTTATATTTATAACATCATTACTAGTACTCCCTCCGTCCTACATTAAGTGTCCATTACCTAAAAGCATAAAGTTTTAGGTGTAGTAAATTGTTACAATTATTAGTTAACCAAATGACAATTATCCCCTCAATTGATATAAAAAGTGTAAACGAAGAAAAAATAATTTGATGTCACATATATTTACTATAGTTCAAAATTTTCCTCTCAATGTTAAACTTTTGGAGGCAAAAGTGGCGCCAATTTTTTTTGTCAACGTAGTCAGAAACATTTTTTTTCATATTGAATGAAAAGTACTCACCAAATTCCCTAACTTTTTATCCCTCCATTTTTTTTCTAGTTTACCATTGTGAAGTTTGAATTTATTTTAAAATGACTAGCATATATACTTGGCCTCTACTTATTCACTAAATTTGTCTTTACGTCTTGCTTTCATTTTTATGGAGCATTCTACAAGTTCATGCACTAAACCTAACTTAAGCAATTCTCAACGTCAAGCGATCTATGAATTGTTATTCATGGAGAATTGATAAAAGGATCGATACCTGAAGTAGCAAGGAAATTTGGTGTGTCCGATAGGACCATTAGTCGCATTTGGCACCAAGCTAAACTTCAAGTTCTAAATGGATCAAAAGTCAATGTAACTTCAAAGAAGGTAAGGGCAGTTGGACCTAAAAGGGTGAAAATAAATTTTGATGAAGTCTTAGATATTCCATTATGTCTTCGAACAAATATTTGATCTCTTGCAAAATCAATTGGTGTTTCAAAATCAACGATGCATCAAAGAATCAAAGAAGGTGCACTTAGACCACATATAAATGCTATCAAGCCGGTTCTCACTAATAAAAATAGAAAAGCAAGGTTAGAGTTTTGTTTATCTATGATTAATCCACCATTGTCAAGTGCTAATCCAAACTTCAAAGATATGTTCAATGTTATTCATATTGATGAAAAATGGTTTTACATGTCCAAACCATCAAAGCGATATTATCTTGTTCCCTGGGAGGAAGAGCCATTAAGAACATGCAAGTTGAAAACGTTTCTCACAAAAGTCATGTTTCTTGCGGAGTTCGCACGTTCACGGTTTGATGCATCAGGAAATGAAATTTTTTCAGGAAAGATTGGTATATTTCCACTCACAACCTTAGAACCTGCAAAGCGTTCAATTAAGAAGCATGTTGCGGGAACATTGAAGACAAAACCTATTTTATCCGTCACTAAAGATGTAACAAGGTCATGGTTAATACAAAAGGTTCTACCCGCTATTAGAGCTAAATGGCCACAAGGACATACGGGTCCAATTTATATTCAACAAGATAATGCCAAGCCTCATATTGGTGTCGACGATGCCAAGTTTCTTAGAGAACCATCTTGAGATGGATTTGATATTCGGATTCGTTTTCAACCACCAAAAAGTCCAGATTTGAATGTGTTAGACCTTGGATTTTTTTCGTGCAATTCAATCTCTTCAAGAGCAAGAGGTGTTGGGAAACATTAATGAATTAGTTCGAGCGGTTGAAACATATTTTGATAGAATGTCTTCACATGAACTTAACAATGTATTTTTGACTCTTCAAACGTACATGAAAGATATTATGAAAGTTTAAGGCGGAAACAATTATCAAACGCCACACATAGGTAAAGTTAGATTAGAACGACAAGGAATGTTGCCACTTCAAATTTCTTGTGATGCAAACTTGATAAATCACATTTTATCTTATTTGGCTCAGTAGGCAAGAAAAATAGATCAAAAATGTGATGGCATCAAAATATGTCTATTGTACTCTATGTATCTAGTTTAGTTAACTACTGTATTCAAAAAGCATATGCCAAAGCTGTTTGTATTTTGTGTTTTGTATAGGAGAATGGTATGCGTAAGTTGATAAGTTGGAAAAAAAATGATGTTTGTATTTTATCTCTTGTAAAGTTAACATAATGTATTGGATGAATTTGCATTGCTAGTCTTCTTTTTTTCATGAATTACTACTGTGTAAATATCTCATCATCAACATAAATATGGGGCCATATATTTAAAGGGTAAAACTGGAAATTTAGTTACCAAGATTCATTTATTTATTGTAGTGGACACTTAATATGGGACAATCAAAGATACCATTGTGGACACTTAATATGGGACGGAGGGAGTATTATATAAGGATATTTATATAAACAATCTATTTGCTTTTCGATCTCTTATGCTTATCTTCGAGAGTATCGCTATTGATTCATATAAAAGTAATTTATATAAATGTTAATTATTTTCGATCACTTATATCTAATTTCCAGAGCATCATTATATTTTTATATAAGGTTTCTTTATATGAATAGTAGAACTCTTCTAAGACACTGTAAGTGACACAATTGTCTCTAAACGTTTCTTAAGACATTGTGAGAGACACAATGGTCTCGTTAATATTCAAGATGTTGTGAGTAATACAATGATCTCTAAAACCTTCTCAAGACATTGTTAGTGATACAATGGTCTCTAAAATTTCTCATGATTTTCTATAATATCGTTTTATATGATATTAAAACTTGACACAGTTTGGCGATCCCATTGGTTATTTTACTATTCAACTCTAAATTGAACACTCGCCTTGTACTTCTGAAACGCATACGTCGTCACATAACCCACCGCATAGCAACATGCCAGATAAATATAATACGACTATTAAATTTTCACCTCGTACATGGCTCCTTGGATCACCTACTTTTGAAACACGACTCATTCTTTTCTCCTTACTTCTTGTGACTCTAGAGAATCATGCCGCCAAGAAGACAATTTCTAGGTTGAGAAGATATCAAACGACTTATAGCTCAATGTATGGCTGACATGCTCTTTCATCTAGAGTGGAACGCGATCCGAGATGCCGAGAATGAATCATGCATAAGGACCCTTGAGATTGATGTGTTTCAAAAGCTTTAAATTTATAAGACTAGAATTGCCAATTATTAAATGGAAACATACGGGTAAAGTATAACCCACGTATGTAGTATAATATTTCAGGTAAGACCAGGTCGTCCACAGGGATTTGATTATGTTCGTGTAATCATAAGTTGTAAGACAAATTTTAACAACTTTTTCAAACAAGATATGATTGATGGTGGATTAAATAATAAGGAGAATGACTACTCAGATAGTTGCATATAATTTCTAAGCAATGGTGATTATTACGATCTTTGATTTTAGGATGTAACTTATAAAAAGGTTTTTTCGTCAAAAAATGTTTTCACAAATTAACTTGGTTTAACTTAAGACTTATATTAGTTAACTTGAACAAATGTGTCACTCAAATAATCAAGTTACTATTACATCAAATCTATTTTGTTTATCAAATAACGTAAGAGGATTTCTCAAACCAAACAATAAAAACCGTAGACAAATCTTTAAAATTATATTGAACACAACGGGCCTTTTGACCTATACCGTTATGCGTATACAATCAAAGTCGATGAACAAAGTTGACAAGATAAGACACGATAGGATTTCAACATAAGCTTAAGATTAACAAGATCGTAATAATACCAAAAGCTTATTTATTATATTAACATCACTGAGTAGTCATAAGAGGTTTAGCCTCTCATGACTAATGAGTTCATAATAAAGTTAAATAGGGAATTGAGAAACATACGAGATTATAATGAGAAATGAATCATATCACAACCCTTATTATACTTAATATATGATAAATTCTTCTTCGTCTTCGCCGGAATTTCGCGCTTCAAACCTAGGAATTAATGAAGAATTTGAGAGAGATTTGTATATATTGAAGTGTATGAGATTATATGAAATGGATTGTAAATCCATTCTATTTATAGGTTGGGTGAGGCCAAAAGTGCGGCGCATAAAATATATTGTGCGGCGTACTTAGCCTATGTCGGTTAGATTATCATTAATGCTAAAGAGAAGTGCGGCGCACTTCTGTAAAAAACCGGCCCACATTGTGTATTATCTGACTTCATTTATTTCAATTCCAAGTTTTGCGCACATGAAGTAAGTGCAACGCACTTCCATGTGATTTTGGACTTTATTATTTCTTTTCTTCTAACTTTGCTTACAATGAGGGTAAACACTTATAATTTGAACATTTTGAGCACGGACAGTCTTCAAGTGAACCTGCACATATTTCATGTTATTAAGTATCGAAAGTTCACGAGAAATGATAAAATATATACAAATAACGCTACCTAAAATATGTATAATTAAGGCGTTATCAAATCCCTCCACACTTAGCTATTGCTTACCCTTAAGCAATCAAAGCGAGAAAACAAGATTCATTTATCGTGGACGTGGAGAAATTATTTTTATACAATAGTTTACAAGTTTTCATAACGTTTCAGACATAGAAATTTAACTAAGCACCTCACATAGGGAATGTGTTTATTTTTAAATTCACTCATGTCACTCTTACAGGGTTTATATTTGTGAAGTCACTCAAATTCGCACAGACATAATCTAGATAGCTACCATAGGCTTGTACAAGACATATAAACATGCCCGTTGTGGTGTGAGCACCTAGACAAAATCTCAAAGAGGAAAATGTGATAATGATGTGGGTGAGTATGGGGTAATATGTTTTCATGTGCTAAGCCAGAGCCTTGTAATAAATTTATAACTTTTTTTCCTTTTTTTACCAAATGCTTATAACAATGATAACTTAAAGCTGGCCAAAGGTGAGATATTGAGCACATAGTTCTTGAGATACTTGGGGATTTAGCACTGAAAGCGAGTGTTGCAGATAATATGATATTTGAGGATTTATTTTACCTTTTATCATACGAAATTGCCTATAAATTAACCTCACTGTGGTCTAGTAAATGATGATCAAGCACAAGTTTCGACACTCTCATAATATGTGCAAAAAGATATGCATCAAAGGCTAGAATATACCTTACAGTTTAGTGGACTGAATTTTTTGTGCTAGTTATGATGTCAATCCGAGTAGGATTTCCCTTACTAAGTGTACATTTCTTATTTTTGGAAGAAAAGCTATATATCAATTTTTTGAATATCAGTTAAAAAAGGTGGCTAGATTGCAGGGCAAACATGGAGGGATATGATATATTTAATTTTTTCAATTTGGCTTCCCCTCCACACTTAAGTTGAACATTGCCCTAAATGTGAGAACTGATAAAGATAGAAAAATAGGGAAAATTAAGGGAAAACGGTACTTCATAGGGCATAATATGGTGTAGCTGCAAGAGAGCTTATCCATGAGCGAGCGTCATAATTTTCCGATTTTAGGATATATTACCTGCAAAAGTAAACAAACACATACACACAAAAGAAAATATTTTTGTTTTTTAGAGAGAGTATGAGGGCTCCTCCACAGTTGGGTGGAACATAGATAAAGCACGGGTTGCCTCCCGAGAAGCATTTAATTTTTAAGAGAGTCATTAGCTAGACTCGTAGTTCGGAGGTTTAGTTTTTGGGATAGAAGGGAGTGATTTCTTCCCTTTGGTTATCTTCTTCATGGTAGAGTTTATGTCGATGGCCGTTAACAATGAACGTCTTGTCATCTTTACCATATAGTTCAACATATCCGGATGGATATTGATGTTTCACTACATATGGTCCAAGCCATCGAGATCTGAGTTTCGGTTGTTTGAATTTGTACTTAGAATGGAATAACAACACTTTGTTTCCGTGTTGAAATTCTTTTCTTATCTTGAGTTTTCTATCGTGCTAGACTTTAGGTTTTGCCTTGTATAGATGAGAGTTTTCATATGCTTGATGTCGTAATTCGTCTAACTCGTGTAACTGGAACATTCTTTTCTCACTAGCAGCGATGTGATCAAGATTACAGTTTTTCAGTGCGTAGTATGCACGGTGTTCGATTTCGAATGGTAAATGACAGTTTTACCATATAAGTTTTTATATGGTGTGGTTCCGATTGGTGTTTTACAAGTGGTTCTGAAAGCCCACGGAGCATCATCGAGTTTTCTTAACCAAATAGCTAGATTGTATTTTACTGTTTTTTAAGGATTCTTTTGAGGGCTCTGTTTGTATTTTGGACTTGTCCACTCGTTTGAGGATGATAGGATGTAGAGAACGGTGCGTTACTCCGTACCTTTTCATGGGTTTTTCTATTATTTTGTTGCAGAAAAGAGTTCCTCTGTCGCTTATGAGAGCGTTGGGCATTTTGAAATGACAGAATAGTCTTTTCAGGAAGGGCAAATGGTCTGAAAATGCATCGAAGTTACCCCCGAGAGTCGAAGTAACAACACGGTCGGCAGCCCACATGGGTTCATCATCCATTGGCTTGTAATTTTCAAGAATAACAAGAAACTGATGAAAATAATTTATGGTAAGAATAGGTGGAAAGATTATTCTTGGGTGTTTGGTCGTTCGTCTCTTCGTTCAAAATGCACTTTCCTGTTTCGTCGACGAAGTATATGATTTAGGGCTCGTTCAGGTTCAGTTAGAGGCTCAACAAGTTTAGAATTGGATGCACGTATATGCACTCAAGGTGAATTGTTTGAGAATGGATTTTTGAGAACGTTTTAGGAAAATGTTATGACTGCAGAAATTGAAGTACACTTTCTACAACAAAAGTTACAGAAAGCGAGCATAATGATATTTTAAAAAAACAATTAAAAATTGTTTTTAAAAATTAAGAAGTGATTGCAGAACAGTTTAAAATCCCTAACAACGGCGCCAAAAACTTTGATGTGTTTCAAAAGCTTTAAATTTATAAAACTAGAATTACCGATTATTAAATGGAAACACACAGGTAAAGTATAACCCACGTATGTAATATAATATTACAGGTAAGACCAGGTCGTCCATAGGTATTTGTTTATGTTCGTGTAATCACAAGTTGTAAGACAAATTTTAACAACTTTTTCAAACAAGATATGATTGATGGTGGATTAAATAATAAAGGAGAATGACTACTCGGATAGTTGCATATAATTTCTAAGCAATGGTGATTATTACGATCATTGATTTTAGGATGTAACTTATAAAAAGGTTATTTCGTCAAAAAACGTTTTCACAATTTAACTTAAGACTTATATTAGTTAGCTTGAACAAATGTGTCACTTAAATAATCAAGTTACTATTACATCACATCTATTTTGTTTATCAAATAACGTAAGTGGTCTCCAACCAAACGATAAAGAGCGTAGACAAATCTTTAAAATTATATTGAACACAACGGGCCTTTCAACCTATACCGTTATGTGCATACAATCAAAGTCGATGAACAAATTTGACAAGATAAGACACGATAGGATTTCAACACAAGCTTAAGATTAACAAGATCGCAATAATACCAAATGCTTATTTATTATATTAACATCACCGAGTAGTCATAAGAGGTTTAGCCTCTCATGGATAATGAGTTCATAATAAAGTTAAATATGGAATTGAGAAACATACGAGATTCTAGTGTGAAATGAATCGCATCACAACCCTTATTATACTAAATATATGATAAATTATTCTTCGTCTTTGCCATAATTTCGTGCTTCAAACCCAAGAATTGATGAAGAATTTTGAGAGAGATTTGTACATTTTGAAGTGTATGAGATTATATGAAATGGCTTGGAAATCCTCTCTATATATAGGCTCGGCGAGGTTAAAAGTGCGGCTCATAAAATATATTGTGCGGCGTATTTAGCCTATGTCGGTTAGATTATCATTAATGTTGAAGAGAAGTGCGACACACTTCTGTAGAAAACCAATGCACATTATGTATTATCTGACTTCATTTATTTCGTTGCCAAGTGCAGCACACAAGGAAGTAAGTGCGGTGCATTTCCTTGTGATTTTGGACTTTATTATTTCTTTTCTTTTAACTTTGCTTCCAATGAGTGTAAACACTTGTAATTCGAACATTTTGAGCACAGACAGTCTTTAAGTGAACCTGCACATAATTCATGCTATTAAGTATCGAAAGTTCACAAGAAATGATAAAATATATACAAATAAATCCACCTAAAATATGTATAATTAAGGCGTTATTAGAGACAGACCACGATAATGAAGGTCACACCTTCTAACTAAAATATCATTGGGAACAACACAACCAACAACCCCCACTCTGTAGAGAGAATCTCGATCATCATAGCTAATGATGACCTTTTTATTTAAAACATTTCTTTGAAAACTCTCGATGTATTGTTCGCTTTATGGTACGGATATTTCCACTCCCTATAATAATTAATTGTTTGTACAATTAATTTCCCATATCCCATTTTTAACATCCTTGATATACTGTTTTCTTAATATGTGCTTGTTTTAGTCATTTTGTATTAACACTCTTTAATAATTAATTGTTTGTACAATTAATTTACCTATCTAGTTTAGCATCCTCGATATGTTGTTTCTTAGAGATGTGCCTCTTTCAACTATTGGTATTAGTTCTCTCGTTTGCATCGATTAATTTTATGGGTGACTCTCTATAGTATTTTGGTTCATAATTTGTTAAAACAAATTACTCTCTACATTTATTTTGTTGATCGAATAATTCTTTACGTTCATTTCTTTTTACTATGTTTGTACGGATATCCTTAATACTTGTTTCTCTCTACTACTATGATCAATTGATTCTTTTGTTTGCTTGATTATTCGTACAGATGATTCTCTATACTTCTTTGATTCATAATTTGTTTATATGGATCATTCCTAATATTTATTCTTTTGATCGTTATTACATCTGTACGGATGTTCTTTTTTGTGCTCTTTTAAGTCATTGACATGTTCGTATTTTGCATGTTCATAATATCTTCTGTTGGTTCTCCATATACTTTCATTGATTTTCCTTGTGATGCTATGACCATCTTTTTTATGATCTATTGATTCTTTCATTTGATTGATTGTTGTTCGTATGTTTCTTTGTTCATAAAAGTATTTAATCTCTCTTCTAGGATTCTCTAATCCTGAAATATCAAACTCAATATAACCTCTTTGCAATAACATTCAATTCCTTTGAAAATTAGTAATCTATTTGATCCCTTCATTCACTTTGATTATCGGCACAAATTTATTTTTTGATCTTGATATGTATTGTTACTTGATATATGCTTCTTTGATCATCGGTATGACTTTTTAATTCTTCGTTTTCGTTTGCCTTCTCATCAATACAAATATGCAATCCTTTCATTCTGGATTTTCATAACAATTGATCTGTACCTACACGCACATCACAGACATTTCATGTAATGACTATTATTTACATAATTTTTTGCTTGATATCCTCACCTCTTCTCAAACGGCTCGCAAGCTGACGTCACTAGTTGAACTTTGGGGACCAGGGTTCCCTTAACGGGGATAGACTGTAACAATTTGTAATTTTAGGTTATTATTTAATCCTGTACTTTCATTATTCATTTTACTTTTGAGTAAAAATTTACTTTTTTGGTTAACCGGATGGTTATCCCACGTTCGTCGCAAAAAGTACATTAAACGTGAACTCAACTTTAAGACAAAATTTTATTCTTCGTGCTCTGTACATTTTTATTATTTTTCATACATATTTATATGCCGTTGTTTTATTTTTCACATTTACGATTACTCTTCATGGTTACGTGTAAACTCTTGCAATACCCTACCTTTTTACCCATTAGCCTTAGCAATACCTAGTAAATAAACACTTAATACAAAACTAATAATACTTATATTTTTCTTCATTTAGTGGATTATCACCACATATGTGTCACCCTTCTTATGTGTCTAGCAAACACAATGTCAATGACACTTGTCATTAACATTATGCATGCTTCAAACACCAAAACAACACACAATTTCTCATAGATAGAACTCATCTTTCTATCTTTTCTCTACACCAAAACTGGCAGCCACAACACCACAAGAACACCATCATATAAAAAATATACTAGTTCCTTATTCAAGTGTTTAAGTTTAAGTTATAAGCTAGTTAAGTACTTGATGTTATAATTTCTTCAAGCAATCTTCAAGGCATTACATTCAAGGGTTATTGGTTATGATCAATATGGTTTCAAAGGGTTTCTTTCTAGTATTTTTGGTTGGGTTAGATTTTAATTGTGGGTTGAAGAAAGCTAGTAGAAACTTGTTGGGTGATCATTGTTATATCATCATCATTTTTATCTTTTTGTAAGATTATTGTTCCAATTGTTTCATCTTAATTTTTGTCTTGTAATTTATTTAAACTTTGATGTATTTTCTGTATTGAGATGTATTTGTATACTTTATTGATTATTTGCAAAAATTATTGGCATTGTACTTATAATTTTAGGTCTAAAAACTTGATATAAACATGATTGGTAACATTGATTTTGGGACAGATTCTAGACAGTAGGTTTAGGATAAAATCTGGAAAAATTGGTAACCTGTGGTGACTTGGAAAAAAATATAAGGACCTACGCCTATGTCTTAGCTTTGTGTGGCCGGGTGGATCGAGTTGTAACGATACCCGATGAATTTTCTAGAAAATAAACGGTGAAGGTTGTCGAAAAATGCACACTGATTTTCATTTGACTATAACTTAAATTTTTTGTATAGAAGTCACTATTTTGGTAAAACCAAAACTTATAGATAACAGTCTAACTTAAATTTTGGCATTTTAATCGGCCCCAACGGATGTACGATTTAAGAGATACATCCGTTTTCCCAAGGCGGTAAAAATCTATGAAAATCACATATTTAGGACTTGTTAGAAAATCGACCATATGACCTTATTTTTACAAAACCCGAAGTGGTCGGACCTACGTATTTGAAAAATAGACTCGTTTACCTTTTCGTGCGCATAAAAACCAAACCGATACCATTTACGGATTATGAGATACGGGTCTGTGAAGTTAGATAAAACCTGAAATTTTGGACAGCCCACTTATATTTGGGCTTATAAACATTAAATTAGACACTTGTATTTGGGATAAAAAATATAAATATAGACACTTGTATTTGGGCCTATATTCCTATTTTGTGAGGTGTTTGGTTGTGTACTTGTAATAGATCAAATAAAAGCTTTAACGGAAAATATCCTTAGGGATACATTTTTATAAACTTCTAAAGGCTACTTGAGGACAAGTAGGATTCAAGTGGGGGGATATTTGATGACATCAAATAACTTCTATTTTATAGCATCATTTATCCCATGTAATTAACCCATTTTGTATAATTATTGTAAAGAATTGTTACTTAATCGTTTGTATTTGAGAATTGCAGTAATTACTGAGTATTTGGTGAAACTTGACTAAAAGGCACGTATTCTGGAGCTTAAACGAAGATGTTTTGATGATTACTGTTCTGACAACCAATACGCCGTATCCATCAAAGAAGATGCAGCGTATCTGTTCCTGCACTCACCAAAGACGAAGACCACATGATCAATACGCAGTATCTAGTGAAGACCAATACGCCGTATTAGAGATATAGTATATGAATATTCTGGAAGATATCAAACATGGTCCCTACTCCAAGAAACTCTAAAACGCCGTATCCAATACATTAGATACGCCGTATCGACACCGACTCCAGACCTTATAAATAGAAAACTCAAAAACGAGTTTTAAGGGTGCTAAATCATATTCTCGATACCTAAACCACAAAAGTCGATTTTCAGAGGAGAAAAAGAGCAGAAGAGGTCTTGCAACGCATTCCAATCCATAGAAGACAACGTGTAATTTCTTATACTTTTGTAATCATTCAGTTTTTGGTATCATTCGTTAACTCGGTTAGTTTACCTTGGCTAAGCCATTACTCTTGTATTAATTATGATGTTTAAAGGATAATACCTTCGGGTATTAGCCATTATTATAAAGATCTAAATGTTTGGTCTTGTTTATATCTTGATTGCTTAATTTATTGTTGTATGCTTGTATATGTTTATCAATTTATACTTGTTTATGTTCTTTAATATGCGACCTACCATTCAACTGGATCTAGTGATACGGACCAAGTAATCTAGATGACGGGATAGCTCTCCATATAGTAATTTATACATCTAGACCAATAGGATCACAATTAACGACCTATCTTTGCCTTTAGATTGTGAGCTTAGTTGGACCGGTAGGTGACCCTTGGGATTAACGAGTACGTTCTAATTAATTGCTAAAGACTTGGTTAATGGACTACTAGTGTATAAATCGCCGTTAAGCAGTAAGTGGGTAAAGTCTCTATGAGCTAGGGTTTAACAAGATCACCATTGCTTTAATCCTTAAGATAGATTATAATCAGGAAATAAGGATGCTTTATGCAGATGCTTTAATTATGACAGAATTAATGTGTCTAGGTCTTAGGAAGAAATCCCGCCTAAGTTTTAAGAATGATATGCCACCCCGAGATAAGTAATCATTGCACTAAATAAACAAACCAACTTCTAATCGGATTAATGATGGCTAATACGGTTTTCTATCATAAGGCTTCACCGCTCTTTTATCTATTATTAATTTGCTTGCATTGGTTAAAGTGTCTTGAATTGATTGTAGTCACCACCAAACCCGTGCTAGTCTCTCAGGCTGAAAACCCCCCTTTACCTGTTAGAATTAGGATTAGAACTAACATAGAATTAGCATAGGTTTGACTTAGACTAGAATTAACTTAGATTAGATAAACCAAAATATTAATAAATTGAGATATTTAACCTCGCTTCAAGTGTTTGACACCCTACTTACCACGAATCTACCAGCGACCGGGTACACTACCCGTTAAAGTGTTGTTTTTGGTTAAGTCGGCAAAATATAAATTTAAAACTTGAACTTTCATAAACAAACACCATATAATGACACATCAGCATAATATTTTTATATTCTAAGTCGCGACAATATTTTTAGGTTGCAATTAGATTTTCTCGACATTCTCGACGTTTATTTCTCGCTATCTTTATTGTATCGGTTAAAGGTGAGTTAATGGCCCCACTTTTACTTATTAATGTTTTATAAACTCATTGGGGGAGATAGATGTTATTTTTACATAGGGACGTAAGTGTTTAAACTGTATACTATGCTTGATATGTTATTGCCTAAGTACCTTTTATGTCTTTAAGTCCCCTTATATCATGAACCGTTTATTACTTTTTGTGAAGTGAACGCGAATGCTATGAATAGATCTACTGGGATTGACAATCCTCGTCTAGGTATACAACAACAGTACCACATCAAACGGACGCATTTAACATTTGAGATACTCGGGTGTTTGACAGGGCACCCAGTTTGGGGCGTAAACCTAATCGGGGTTTGACTATTATGTTAAGGTTTTGATGTCATGAGCTTAGTGCAATACTAAATGTTTTATGACTTTTTGGATTATGTGGAAACCATACGATCGTTGTAAGCTCAGATTGTTTAGATCTATATCTGGGATGAATAACAAAGATAATAACATGCAGCGGAATAAGAACAAATCAATGTTATTCTAACAAGGTTTCATCATTATCTTTAT
>BQNB010000142.1:142500-206477 GCA_026074375.1 Tanacetum coccineum | reverse complement strand
ACTCACAACTTGAAAAACATTGTATTTCTCTTGAATTGTCAATACAACTTAATCAAGAAATTTTTCAAAAAGATGAATCTTGTAATAATCAAAATGCTCTCAAAATTCCAGGATTTTTTGAAAATAATGATTTGAAAGCTCAGCTTCAAGACAAAGACAGTACCATTTGTAAGTTGGAGGATATTATAAAATCAATGAGAGAAAAGTCCAAGGAAGAAAATGTCAAGTATGATTATTATGAAATAGAGACCAAAAATGTGGAACTGGAGAATAGTGTGGCAAAATTGCTTTCGGAAAATGAGCGTCTTTGTAATGAAATTAATCATGTAAAACATGTTTTTAAAGAGCAGTTTGACTCAATGAAAAAGACATGTGTTCGTACTAAAGAACAGAGTGACTCTTTAATTGATAAACTGAACTAAAAATCTGCAGAGAATAAGGATTTAAAAGCTCAAATTCAAGATAAGGTTTTTGTGATAACGTTATTGAAAAACGATTTACGAAAAGTAAAAGGAAAAGAAATTATTGATATTGCTGCACAAATACCATCTGCCAACACTATTGTTCCAGGAATTTTCAAGCTAGACTTAGAACCTTTGGCTTCTAGGTTATTGTAAAATAGGGAAGCTCACATAGATTACCTTAAGTACACTCAAGAACAAGTTGATATTCTTCGGGAAATAGTCGATCAAGCTAAAGCAACATAACCTTTAGATAAAGAGTTAGACTTTGCCTGTAAGCATGCCCAACGAATTCAGGAGTTACTTGTATATGTTCGAGATACATGCCCTAATACGATTAATCTTAGTGCAAAAAAGGTTGTTGTCACACCCAGAAACAAGGTCAAGAAAGTTAGGTTTGATGAACCGCTCACATCCTCAAGCAACATTAAACAGGTAGAGTCATCGAACACATCAAATTCTGACACACCTGTGTTTTCTTCTACAGGATTGAAGTGTTCTACTAGTAAGTGCGGATCAAAGCCTACTGGCAATAAAAGGAATGATATAATCTTGCAAACACCAAGTAGGAACATGAAGAATAAAGTAGAAGCCCAACCTAGGAAAGTTAATAAAAAGAATCGTGTTGTTGAACCTATTCGTGATATTAATGTTAAGCATTCACTGTTAAATGCGAATTCTGAACCTATTTGTGCTACTTGTAAGAAATCTATGTTTGATGGTATCATGATATGCGTCTTCTTGATTTTGTGAAAAATGTGAATAGCCGTGCTAAATCTGCTAAGAAACATAAAAACAAACTATTTGGAAACCTACGGGTCATGTATTCACTAAAGTAGGACTTAAGTGGAAACCAACAGGCAGAACTTTCACTATAGTTGGTAACTCGTACCGTTTAACTAGGATCACTTCAGCTAACGCAGTGCTTCCTAAGAAAACCACTTTTGACTCAGTTGAAACACAAAAACCAGTGCTTAAAGTCTATAGTAGGAAACCCAAAAATGTAGGTTCGAGTAAAAAAGCTAAGATTGTAGAATCTAAGAATGCTAACCACTCGGAATCCAATCATACTTGGGGATCCAATGCTACAGATATTCCATCTTATTCTTCTCTTGTCATGACAGGTTGTTCAGATTTTTCTCTGGAATTTGGACTCCGGATGTTCGAAACACATGACAGGGAACCGCTCTCAGCTCATGAACTTTGTTAGTAAATTTCTGGGTACAGTTAGATTCAGGAACGACCATATTGCAAGGATTATGGGGTATGGTGACTATCAGTTGGGAAATGTTACTATTTCAAGAGTATACTACGTCGAGGGGCTTGGACATAACTTGTTTTCTTTTGGTCAATTTTGCGACGTGAATCTTGAAGTCGCATTTCGGAAAAACACTTGCTTTATTCGCAATTTAGAAGTGTTGATCTCCTTTTTCGGATCCCGTGAAACAAATTTGTACACAATTTCTCTTGATGACATGCTTAAAACATCTCCGATCTGTCTTCTATCCAAAGCATCAAAGACTAAGAGCTGGTTATGGCGTCGTCGTTTATCTCATCTCAACTTCGGTACTCTTAACAAGCTAGCTAAAGACGGTCTTGCACGAGGCATTCCAAGGCTTAAATTTCAGAAAGATCATCTGTGTTCAGCATGTGCATTAGGAAAAAGCAAGAAATCCTCTCATCAACCCAAAGCTAAAGACACTAACCAAGAGAAACTATATCTTTTGCATATGGATTTGTGTGGCCCGATGCGTGTGGCGAGTATTAACGAGAAAAGGTATATCTTAGTGATTGTCGACGATTACTCAAGATTTACTTGGGTCAGATTTTTGAGGTCAAAAGATGAAGCTCTGGAGGCCATCATTAAATGCATTAAAAATATTCAAGTTCTTTTGAATGCCACTGTCCGTAATGTTCAAACAGATAATGGAACCGAATTTGTCAATCAAACACTTCGTGAATTTTATGAAAATGTTGGCATCTTGCCTCAAACATCTGTTGCCCGCACTCCTCAGCAGAACGGCGTTGTCGAAAGGCAAAACTGAACTCTTGTAGAAGCTGCCCGTACAATGTTAATATTTTCTAAAGCTCCATTATTTTTATGGGTCGAAGCAATCAATACAGGCTGCTACACCCAAAACCATTCATTAATCCGTCGTCGATACAACAAAACTCCATACGAGCTTATGCAAGATAAGAAACCGGATTTATCATTCTTTCATGTCTTTGGTGCACTCTGTTATCCAACCAATGACAATGACGACCTGGGTAAATTAGATGCAAAAGCTGACATTGGTATTTTCGTTAGTTACGCGCCCGCAAAGAAAGCGTTCATAATCTACAACAAAAGAACCCAGAAAATTATTGAAACAATTCATGTGACATTCGATGAGCTAACAGCTATGGCTTCTGAACAACTCAGTTCAGGACCCGGGCTTCATTCTTTGACTCCTGCAACATCCAGTTCATGACTCGTTCCAAACCCTATTTCTCAACAACCTTGTATTCCACCACCAAGAGATGATTGGGATCGCTTGTTTCAACCAATGTTTGATGAAAACTTCACTCCTCCATCAATTGCTGTTTCTCTAGTTCAAGAAGCTACTGCTTCGAGAGCTGTGGTTTTAGCTGATTCTCCTGTGTCAACTTCCATTGACCAGGATGCTCCATCATTAAGTACTCCATCAACACAAGAACAAGAACAATCTCCAAACATTTTTCAAGGTTTTAAAGAATTACCAAAAACACCAATATTTCATGATGATCTACTTAATGAATCTCCTCATGAAGAATTAACTTCTCAAGGGTCATCATCGAATGTAAGACAAACCCACACTCTATTTGAACACCTTGGTAAATGGACTAAGAATCATCGTATAGCAAACATAATCAGAGATCCTTCTCTCTCCGTCTCTATGAGAAAGCAACTCCAAACTGACGTCATGTGGTGTTACTTTGATGCCTTCATGACTTCGGTAGAACCTAATAACTTTAAATAAGCAATGACCGAACCGTCATGGATCGATGCAATGCAAGAAGAAATTCAAGAATTTCAAAGACTAGAAGTTTGGGAATTGGTGCCGTGTCCAGATAAAGTGTTATTGATCAAACTTAAATGGATTTACAAGGTCAAGGCGGATGAATTTGGCGGGGTACTAAAGAATAAGGCTAGACTAGTTGCTCAAGGATTCAGGCAAGAAGAGGGAATCGATTTCGAGGAATCATTTGCACCGGTTGCTAAAATAGGGGCCATCCATATCTTCATAGCAAATGCCGCTCATAAGAATATGATGATCTACCAAATATATGTCAAAACGGATTTCTTAAATAGAGAGTTCAAAGAAGAGGTCTACGTTTCTCAACCAGAAGGATTTGTTGATCAGGACAACCCATCACATGTGTACAAGCTCAAAAAGGCCCTCTACGATCTCAAACAAGCACCACGTGTATGGAAAAACATGCTGTCAAGCTTCCTAATCTCACAACATTTCTTCAAAGGTGCAGTTGATCCAACACTCTTCACATGGCAATCTGGGAACGACTTATTACTGGTATAAATTTATGCTGACGATATAAAATTTGCATCCACTAATACTGACATGTGTAATGAGTTTGCTAATCAGATGAACACTAAGTTCAAGATGTCAATGATGGGGTAGATGTCATTCTTTTTAGGATTACAAATTTCTCAAAGTCCTAGAGGCATCTTTATAAACCAATCTAAATATGCTTCTAAAATTGTTAAAAAATATGGTATGCTAACTAGTGACTTTGTATACACACCTATGGTAGAAAAGAATAAACTGGATGAGGATCTACAGGGGAATCCAGTTGATGCTACACTTTACCGTAGCTTGATTGGCTCCCTCATGTATCTGACATCAAGTAGACCAGACCTTATTTATGCAGTCTGTTTATGTGCCCATTATCAGGCAAAGCCTATCGAAAAGCACTTAAATGCGGTTAAATAGATCTTTCAATGCCTAAAGGAACCATTAACATGGGTCTCTAGTACTCGAAATATACCGGTATGTCTATGACAGCATATGCAGATGCAGATTACGCAGGGTGTCAGGACACTAGACGCAGTACATCAGGAAGTGCTCAATTCTTAGGTGATAAACTTGTTAGCTGGTCTTCAAAGAAGCAAAAGTGCACTGCCATCTCGAGTACATAGGCTGAATATATTGCTTTATTTGGGTGTTGTGCTCAAATCCTATGGATGCGTTCACAGCTAACAGACTATGGCTTTCAATTCAATAAGATTCCTCTATATTGCGACAACAAGAGTGTGATTGCTTTATGCTGCAACAATGTTCAACACTCACGAGCCAAGCACATCGATGTTCACTATCATTTTATAAAGGAACAAGTGGAGAATGGAATTATGGAACTATACTTTGTCCGGACTGAATACCAACTGGCTGACATCTTCACCAAACCTTTGCCAAGAGAAAGATTCAACTTCTTGATCGAAAAGCTCGGTATGAAAAGCATGTTTCCGGAAACATTGAAACGTCTGGCAGAGGAAACGGACGAGTGATGGTGGTAACTCATATCCTGTATCATATATACATAAGAAATCATAAAAACACAAAAATGTTTTTCTTTTATATAAATTTTTCAAAAATAAAATTAAAAAATTAAAAAATCAGAAAAATATAAAAAATATGTATCTCTGGTATGTCTTCTGAAAATCGATAACATTTACGGCCTTAGAAATGTCATTCAATAATGATACGAGGCTGTAAATGAAGTTCGAGCAGAAGTTCAAAAGCTTTCAAAACATGCCAAAGATGGCTTGCTATTATTTTCGATAGCAACCCGGTCATCATCTTAAAGGCAAGTATTTCAAAAAGAAATCTTGACCTCATAACGGGAATTTATTCTCGGGCATGGTCTACTTTATGACCATGCAAAGGCTTGTGATTATTTTACATCAAAACGCGTGCTTCCTATATTCTATGAGTGTACGTGTCAGTGCGCTTATGTGTCAAAATAAGAGAAATCTTATTTTTCAGGGTGTTGATCTTCAAAAATAATATAATCATCTTTAGGAATTCATCAGAAAAATCATTTTCAAAAGACATTTGACCACTCAAACAACGACTACAGCTCTTTAAATAGAAAACAGGTCATTGTTTGAAGGGGAGAAAAAGTCAAATTTCATTTTCATAAAATCAGTCTTGTGATAAAGGACAAGGTTTTAAACAATTACGGGTTAACAATTAAAGGGGAGTTAATTAAGTTTAGCTTATGTGAGCCTTAACTGTTATGTGTTTATGCCTCTAGGGATTATATGTGCAAATATAAGTTTCTAGGTATGCTTGTTAAAATATTAGGGACTAAATGTGCCATTTGTTAAACTTAAAATGCCTATTAGGACTTATATAAATTAAATGCATAGGATAGTAATCTAGAGGGGGCAAAAGTGTCAAAAACGAAAAAAAAAATTATAACACTTTCACCTACCCCCCATCCTATTACACACACAAACACACACTTAGAAATTTTTTCCCTCCCCTCACTCTCATTCAAAATCGTCATCTCCCAATCTTCAAATTCAGTTGATATCAATCGAAACGTATAACTAGAGACTTATTCTACGCACCCCACACAACCTATATCTCGATCGAATCATGTTTTTACGTGTTTTTAATTTGAAAAACCCTAAAAAATGATTTAGGGTTCTTCAAAATTAAAAGTGTGCAAAATATTAAATTGATTGATGGGTTTTGTTCGTTTGGGTGTGTTATTCATTCGTTTAAAATAGTTTTTCATTTGGTTAACATTTGATTGAGTTTTGTTTGATTATACATGAAATTTTAGGTTTTAGGGATTTAGTGTAATTTGTTTGTGGGTTTTGTGCTAGGACAACTGTATTTACTTCCTTGAATGTGTTTGAACCTTTAAACCTCATCCTTGTTTGTAGTTTCTTGTTCGAATGCATCAAAATGAATAAACTTGCTTGTTTTTTATTGTTCTTGATGATTTTGTGGCTAAATCTTGTTATAATTGATCCTAAGTGTTATTCATCTGTTGAGTATGCTATTTAAACATTTCTTGATACTTAAAATTTCATGTATGTAAAAAATGTGTTTGAAGGCGAGTTATCAACTGCCTGTGTGAGGCGAGTTAACAATGCCTTCAGAAGGTGAGTTAACAACTCCCTTTAGAAGGCGAGTTAACAACACTCCCTCACGAGTGAGTTATCAACTCCTTTCACAGGCGAGTTAAACATACTCCCTTCAGAAGCAGTTAACAACTTTGGCCTCACGAGGAGATTTAGCAATTCAAGAAAGGAGGTTGAAATATCAATTCCATTAAGGAGCAATATAAATCCATTAAGGAGACGATTTAGCATTCCATACGAGGCTAATAAACAATCCTCTTTTAGGATGCGAATTAAACACTCTCAATGAGAGGCGATTTAGCAATGGATTTTAAGGAATTTAAGATTGAATTTTTCTGAAGGAAATTTTTAACTCAAGTTAGGTAGCTAATTAAAATTGCTCAATTATGCAATCTAATCAAGTTAAGTTGGCTATATATCAAGGTTCAACAAGGATATCTGAACATGTCTTAGGTTACCTTATTCTCTACAAGTTAGTTTGAATAGGATTCCCAAAAACACTAATTCAGTTGTCTTAATGCCTTTCATATTATGCCTAAATTAAGTTGCCCTTCGGATGATTAGATCTTATTCAATAATTCTAAATGCCTTAATGAGCCTAATCGTTAAAATGACATCACAACATGAATCAAGCTTAAGTATTCAACAATCAAAGGGCCTTATAGTGTTTTATATATAACTTAGGTTATAAATAAAAACTGTATTGGTTAACTCTTTGCAAAAACAGAATACCACTCAGCTCTACAGAAATCCCTATGATGCTCTTGTAGCCACCCTGTGGGCAGGACCTGAGTTTGAGAAATGCAACATAAGACTCAAGAAAGACATCAAACCAAAAGAAACTACATTTCAAGTCGTGCTGGATACTCTTGCTCTCACATCCTTCTACCGTGCATTCCTGATCACTACAGATGTTCTTGCTATCTATATGCAAGAATTTTAGGCTACAGTTTTTGTCCATAAGTCATCTATTAGATTCACGATAAACAAGAAGAAATTCTCTCTTGATGTTGATATGTTCTGAGAAATTCTCCAGTTTTGCCCTAAAATTCCAGGACAAAAGTTTGAAGACCTCCCACTGGAACAAGACATTCTCTCTTTCATCAAAAATCTTGGACACACTGGTGTCATCACCTATCTCACTGATGTGAATGTTGACTACTTACATCAACCATGGAGAGAATTTTCTACCGTCATCAACAAGTGCTTAAGTGGCAAAGAAACTGGAATGGACAAGATTCATCTGTCCCGTGCTCAAATTCTCTAGGGTATGTTCTATAAGAAGAATATCGACTATGTGTATCTACTCTGGGAAGACTTCCTGTTCCAGATTGAATACAAAGATGCTAAGAAGACAAACAAGATGTCATATCCCCGATTCACAAAGGTCATCATCGATTACTTCATGTCAAAGGATCAGTCTATTTCGAGGAGAAACAAGATGTTTTGGCACACTGCTCGAGATGATACCATGTTTACTTCTATGAGATGTATCTCCAGACATGAAGATACTCAAGTATATGGTACCATTCTCCCAAAGGAACTAACAAACCAAGTAATGTTGGAATCCAATGCTTACAAGACATACTACGCTTTTTCTTCTAGAAAGAAAACTCCAAAACCTAAGTACGTTCGAAAGAAAGCTGATTCTGATACATCACCTAAGCAGAAGCATGTTCAAGCTACTAAAGGTACCAAAATCAAGTCTAAAGCTAAGGTGTCTAAACCTGACAAGAAGAAGCAACCAGCAAAGAAGCCAAAAGCCAAAGGATTAGCTGTCTTATCTAAGGTTGCATTAACTGAAGCTGAACAACTGAAGCTGGCTACCAAAAAAAGAAAGAAAGACTTTCACATATCACATGCAAGTGGCTCAGGTGATGGAGTTGACACTCAGTCAAAGGTTCTTGATGAGCAACATCTCAAGACAATTGGTACAGATGAAGGAACTGGTACTTTACTAGGGGTTCTTGATGTACCTATATATGAATCTGAAAGTGAGAAAGAGTCTTGGGGTGACAGTGAAGATAAAGATAATGAAAACGATTCTGATGATATAAGTGATGAAGGTGATGATGATAATAATGGTAATAATGGTGATGATGATGCTAATGATGATGATAAACAAGAAGGTGATGACACGAATGACGATGATGAAGAGACTGATAGTGATAGAACTGAGTCAGACAGAATCAAGATTCCTATAATCGATCAGTCTACACTGAATACTATGAAGAAGAAGAAGAAGAAGAAAAGATTGATGATGAAGAAACGATGGATGAAGAAGAAGATGATGAGGTCACTAAGGAGCTGTATGATGATAAATGTAAACTTGGGAAATAAAGACACTGAAATAACCAATGCTGATCAAGGTGCCTCAGAACAACAAAATGTTTCTTAACAGTCAGGATTTAAGCAAGAAGAGGAAGATGCTCATGTTACACTTACACCTGTTCTTGACACACAGAAGTCTGGAGGTCCAACACAAAGCTATTATGTCTCCTCCGACTTTACAAGCAAACTCCTAAATCTTGATAATCCATCTCCAGCTGATAATAAGATTGCTTCCTTGATGGACACCACAACTCAGCATGCAACAGCAATTCCTAAAATCACATCAAGTTTCACTACAACTAATCCTCCACCACCTCTATTCTTCAATCCTCTATCGCAACAAGCAACACCAACTCTGACACCAACGGCTTCAGAGACTACAACATCACACCCTACACTTCTAGATTTCGCTTCTATATTCAAATTCAATGAAAGAGTTTTCAATTTAGAGAAAGATCTATCAGAGATGAAGCAAGTTGACCAATATGCTCAAGCTCTCTCCTCTATTCCTGCTATAGTTGATCGTTACATGGATAACAAACTTAGAGAAGCTATAAACAAGGCTATTCAAGTACATAATTTGGACTGCATACAAAAAGCTCAGGATGAGAAGAATGCTTACATAGAACTCGTTGACACATCAATGAGAGCTATTATTAAAGAAGAAGTCAACACTCAACTTCCTCAGATTCTTCCTCAAGTAGTATCAGATTTTGTAAATCCTGTGATAGAGAAAAATGTCACAGAATCAGTAGAAGCTGCAGTCTTGACAAGATCTTCTTCACAACCGACGTCTACTTATAAGGCGGTGGCATCACTCTCCGAGTTTGAGCTTACAAAGATACTGATAGACAAGATGGAGAAGAACAAGTCTGAAGGTTTGAGAAAATCTTATGATCTCGACAAGACTTTCTTCGACACTTATGAGAAAGTGTATTCATTGAAGAGAAGCTGAAAAGATAAAGATAAAGATGAAGAGCCTTTCGCTGGATCAGATCGAGGGTTGAAGAAGAGGAAGACTAGCAAGGATGCAGAACCAACAAAAGGTCCTAAAGCTAAAGAATCACAGTCTGGCTCATCTAAGGGCACCAAGTCTCAATCCAAAATATTCTGGTAAGTCTGTTCAATCAGAGAAACTAGAGTTTGAGATTGCAGATTCGGATATGCCACAAGATCAAGAGGAGAACCTGGGTAATGATGATGTTGAACCCAAGGAGAAGGTTACATCTAAACGTGACTGGTTCACCAAACCTACACAATCTCAAGAACCTACTGATAATGATTGGAATGTTGACAAGACTCCACAACAAGGACAAAATCAAAGCTGGTTAATGACTCTTACATCTTCTGCTAAAAAACCGTCAAAGACCTTTGATGAATTGATGAGCACTCCAATAGACTTCTCTGCATTCATCATGAACGGCCTGAAAATCAACAATCTTACTCAAGAAACACTGTTAGGACCGGCGTTCAGACTTCTCAAAGGCACGCGTTCCAATTATGATGAGTTGGAATATGATTTTGAAGAATGTTACAAGGCTCTTTCAGAAAAACTTGATTGGGAAAATCCAGAAGGCGGTGACTATCCATTTGATCTTACCAAACCCCTACCTTTAGTTATGAGTAGAAATCGTCAAAAAGTACATGTTGATTACTTCTTCAACAACGATCTCAAGTATCTGCAAGGAGGTATTTCGACTATGACCTACACGACTTCTCTTACGAAAACAAAGACTGCTCAATATGATCTTCCAGGCATCGAAGACATGGTTCCAAACATATGGGTTCCTATTCTATGGATATGCACGAGGCCTGCAATCCACACATGACGTATACTCCACGAAACGTATTCTGGTGGTAACTTAGGTCGAGGTAATGAGGAAACATGGGTATGGGTATCTAAAGGAGATTGTAGTGAGAAGAGCCGATAATGACCTTTACAAATTCAAGGAAGGAGACTTTCCACGTCTTCGTATCAATGACATTAAGGATATGCTTCTCCTGGTTGTTCAGAATCGGCTCACAAATCTCTCGGGCGATGACGTTTCCGACTTCGCAATAGCATTAAGGATGTTCACCAGAAGCTTGGTTATTCAGAAGCGAGTCAAAGATCTTTAACTCGGAGTTGAAAGTTACCAGAAGAAGATCAACGTCACCAAGCCAGAAACTACCAAATCCAGAATCAGGAAAAGAGACCCATACACTCCATATCAAGACCCTCAAGGATTCATTTATGTCAACAACAATGGGAGAAACAGGTTGATGCGATCAGACGAACTTTACAAGTTCAGTGATAGGACATTAACTGGGCTTCGAACTTCGCTGGATGACATTACAAAGAATATCCGAATGAAGTACATGCCAAAGAAAAGATGGAGTACATTGGAGAAGAAAAGAGCTAATATCATGATTAAGGTGATTGACAAGCAGTTAAAAGAAAGAAGGTTGATGAGGAGTCTTGAAAAGTTTGTTGGTGGAAGGCACTACAAAACTGACCTCCAGCTACTTCAACGAACAATATGACTTTGTCATATTGTGTTCGTCATCATAAGGTCATTTCGTATATTTTATAAACTTGTGAATATGTATATATGTAGTGTAGACTTAAAAAGTAGGCATATATAGTGTTTGAGTATGAATTTTCAAGATTTTCTTAGTAAATTCAAAAAATTTCAAATTAACATACTCAAACACCATATAATTCTCTCATAATTTGAGGGGGAGGGGGGATTAATATGTTCCTATAATCGGCTTATTAATAATTAGACATCTTTTCTCCAAAACCATGAATATTTAAATCAACTGATATCCAAAATATCAAGAGATTTGACATTTTTGATAAGGGGAGAAAATGTGATTAAAATATATGGCTAATAATGTGATTTTTATGATCTCAAGTGTACGCTTTCCCATATATGTGCTAAACTCTTTCGATTAATCGATGCACATATGAAGGGGGAGCAAATGGTTAAGTGATGGCTGAAATGTGGAAGTACCAAAGACCGACCATTTAAATTACTGTATTGGAGTTATAAGGTGGTTAAGTTTAGGTATCCATTCCCATGATCCAGCCAGAACCGGAGGGATCTACCCAGGGATATTCCACTAGATAGTGTAGAAGTCCTTAGGTATGAAAAAAGGAGTAAAGTGAGATTAAGGGAAAAGTGCCGACTGAGATGGAGCTAGTACTGGAACAAACCCAACAAGGTACTAGTTATGAAGTCTCGGTAAGCGCTGAAGGGGTTGAAGAATTAAAAAGAAAAGTTAAGATAAAGGGTGAAAAGAAAGAAGCCCTCCTTACACTTAGGCAGAAACCGGGTCAATACATCATTTGCTGACCATGAATCACAAAGATGATGTGCTGACATTGAAGATTGACAACAATGGACCCACCAGTGATGCAAGGCAAACCCTCCCTAACACCTGTAAATCTCTCAAAAGAATATAGTATTTCATTTCTCATGGAGATTAACAACCAATACAACTCATCTTCTATCAAACTTTCTCACTCTGAGTTAGTTGGTATTGAAAAGGTGCAGTTTGCTCCAGTCTCTGATCATTAAAACCAAAGTGCCCTATTAAGTCTAATCCAAAAGAGATCATCCATTAAATCTTATTATGACACTATCATAGAAGTAGATTGTTGCTCACACATTGTTAAAACAGAGTAATGATTTAAGAGTCCTACTCAATTATCTTTGTGATTTACCAAAACATCATAGTGATCGAAAGTATCACAATGACTGATGTAAACCTTCTAGAGCCAACATCAACAAGCTCATGGTAAAGGTGACTTGTTCGATATTTATACAATCAAGCTTGTGACAACTGGAAAGACACGTTGGTGCCGATTCTGATTAATGAATCAAACTTGTTCCAGTATAATGAATGACAATATGAATGTTAGAAAATGCTTACAATTCTCCGGATGTGACTCAAAACCACTTTGCAAGTTGACACGACCGATTGATTTTTCTCAAATTAAGTTTTATTTCAATCGGTGAAGATAGTAAACTCGCTAGTTCACTTTTAACCGTGCTTGCCTCTATTGAGAGACACGTTCCGGTAATGAGAACATGCTGAGTGAGATGAATCTAATACATATGTGTTAAAAAGATTCAATACTTAAGCTGGAAAACCTGTCAAGGAGATTCTTCTTAAATTGAATCTACCTGATCACAGGTCGATCCTCACGGATTCGAAGGTTACTCTACCAAAACACGGCAAATGACAAAGCCATAATTTCGCCCTAATTTATTGTCTGAACGTTTAATTCAGAATAAAGTAAAGGATGGACTGGTAGGTACCAATGGTTCATCAGACTTAAAGACATAACCACTCTCATACTGCGACCCTAGACGACATTTATAAAGACATCATGAAAGCTCAAGTACATGTTTCAAGACTTCTGCTACTCTGATACCGTATGTCCTTCTTGAAGCGATGAAGTGTTAAAGTTAAAGAACTTCAAGAAAGATGCATCACTAAAGCTTTCAAGTTATCATATCAAGAAAAGTATGAGCATGTTGGTCCAAAGTCACAAGATCACAAGATGGCAAGTTTACAAGACGATGTAAAGAGATTATGCTTGGTTGATGATCTCAAGAAGTTCAAGATCACATTCATATCAAGTCAAAGATACAAGTCAAAGCCTAAAAGTCAAAGATCACTACAATATATCACAAGTTAATGATTGAAGTTATAGACTACGAGCTCAAGACTAAAGTAAAAGCATAGTATGCTAGGTTTAAGTTTTTTTTTGTAAATTGGAGTGACCTCCCTTAGGGGGAGATTGTTAGAAACACGAAAAGTATCGGTCACTACCAATATAGATAGTCGTAGCTTGTAGATTAATCATATGTAATGTTAGTAAGCTAACCGGGCCAAAGACACATAGTAAGCCCATGTTTAAGCCCATGGCCAGTTAGTGCTTGAAGTATTTATACCCTCTCCACACATGGAGAGGGTGTTGGTTGTTCATTTCTCACACACACTTAATATAATATTCTCTTCTTTGTTTCTCTCTCTAAGTGTTCATCACCTCTTTCTCTCTCTAAAACTCTAAACGAATTCCATACTATATGTGTTAAGATATTCTACACGGAGGTCGCCTATTATAGTGTAAACGTGGATTGTTGGACCCGAAATTTGAAAAATTAAGTCATGTTTTTAATCCTAACTTTGTCCGATTTGCGGTAACTAAACATTGCTTGGGGCTGATCATCCTTGGAAAAGTGTCTGTCAACACCCACAGATGTACTGTATGTAGAAAAATATAATCTGATCACTTTTATAAACCCAAATCTTAATTTGAATAATAAGGAAAACAAGAACTGGTCTCAATCAGTTGTAAAAGACAAACAATCAAATCTACCACTGCTATACAGGTATGGATCTATTATTTAAGTGATAATAGTTCTACTAATATGATCAGAAACAATAAACAAGATTAAGATGATCTTTTACAAAGAATTAAGGTTACAAACTTGAGAGAAAGAGTTGAGAGATATAAAAGAAAAAGAGAGCAAAGATATATCAGAAAGAGATGGTCAAGGGATTATTTATAGCCCTTGACCCAGCTTATGGGAATCTAAAGAACCAACCCCTCAACTATCCAGCTATCTATAATCAACAACTGAAACCTGGAAAACACTTATAAACCCAAAAACAAAAATAACAATATCAGTCCCTCATGATTATTACCAGGAAGAGACTATTTCAACACCTCCTAGTCTCAACCTGATAAATGTCAAACATACCAAGTTTTTTAACCAAAACCATATGTTGCATTGTATCCAATCCCTTAGTTAAGATATCTGCAATTTGATTTGCAGAATCTACTTTAACTATTTTAACAACACGACTTAAAAAAAATTCTTACAAAATGTAAATCAATTTCTAGATGTTTTGTTCTTTCATGAAAAACAAGATTGGCATCTATCTTAATAGCTGAATTACTGTCACAGTGAAGTGAAACATGCAAAAGATTATCAATATTTAAAATTTTAAAATCCAAATTATTTTACTGGTAACTAAAGCAAGAGCTCTGTACTCTGCTTCAGTTGAAGATTTAGAGATAGTATTTTGTTTCTTGTTTTTCCAAGAAACAAGAGAATCATTTAAGAAAACACAGTATCTAGTTACTGATCTTCTTGTGACAACACATTTTGCCCAATCAACATCTGAAAAAACTTTTAAACTCATACCAGAATTATTGACCAAATAAATGCCTAAACATAGACAAGTTTTAAGATATCTCAATATCTTGAAAGCAATCTTAAGATGAGAATTCAAAGGAAAATGCATAAACTGGCTCAAAAATTGCACAACATAAGATATATCAGGTCTAGTATTAGTCAAGTAAATCAATTTACCCATCAACTTCTGATAATCAGTAATATTATCACGAATAGGATCATTATCAGTAGCTTTATTGGAAATGACAAGTTTAGACATCAAAGGAGTTTTAGCAGGTTTACATGCAAGCATACCATACTTAGATAATAAATCAAGCACATACTTCCGTTGATTAAGGCAAATACCTTTATCAGTATCAATAACCTCAATACCAAGAAAATATTTGAGTTTTCCTAAGTCTTTTATCATGAATTTAGACTTAAGAAAGACTTTAAACTTATCAATCTCAGAAACATTATTACTAGTAATAATAATATCATCCACATAAACAAGCAGAGCAAGAAAAAAATCCTTATCGGACTTAATATATAAAGAATAATCAGATTTACTTTGACTAAGCCCATTTTCAATTAAGGTAGAAGTCAATTTAGCATTTCGCTGTCTAGGTTCTTGTTTTAAACCATATAAAGATTTCTTAAGCCTGCACACTTTATTTCCTAAAGGAAAATAGCCTTCAAGTGGTTTCATGTACATAGTTTCAGCCAAATCACCATATAAGAAGGCATTATTCACATCAAGTTAAAACACAGACCAAGAATTAGACACAACAATGTTTAACAAGCATCTGACAGACACCATTTTAACAACAAGAGAAAAAATCTCCTCATAATCAATTCCTTCTTTTTGTCCAAAACCTTAAGCAACAAGTCTAGCCTTATACCTATCAATCTCACCACTAGACTTATATTTTATCTTGAAAATCCATTTACTTCCTATGGCTTTTTTGTCCATAGGTAAATCAACAATATCCCAAGTGTCATTTTTAAGTAAAGCATCCATCTCATTGTTCATAGCATCAGTCCAATGGGAGAATTTATAAGCTTCAAAAAAGGTTTTAGGTTCACAGTTTTGTTTAATTGAGTAACAAAACAATAATTTTCAGAATTAAGTTTTGAATAACCAACATATTTTTCAAGCCCATATTTAACCTTAGAATCCACAACAAAATCATTATAATTTATTGGAAAAACAATTTGTCTTGAAGACCTTCTTAATTTTTTATTATCCTGAGTAGAAACACTTGGATTTTAATCTAAATTACCCTCTGAATTAATATTTTCTCCAAGTGTGGTTACCTACTCATCCTGTGTAGCAAAAATATCATCACTGTTTAGAGCATCATTCCCAAAATTATCTTTTGATCCATAATGTTCATATTTCCACCAGGCACAAAAGAGTGGCTACTATCACTCTGTGACATCTGGTCACTATTCAGATTAGGGTCTACTCTCTCATCATCATAGGGCATTTCAGGGTATTCATTATCAAAAAGTTTATATGATTTAAATCTTGAAAATCATTTGAAGTATCAATAGTTTTAGAAGCTGAATCTTTAAATGGAAAAATAGACTCAACGAACTTAACATCCTTTGAAAATATGAACTGATGTCTATCAAGACTATAAAGCCTATAACCTTTTTTATAATTAGAATACCCTATCATAACACATTTCTCAAATCTACTTCCAAATTTATTATGACTATTAACAATAGTAGCAAAGCATAAACAACCAAACACTCTTACGTGAGAGAGAGAGTAGGAATTTTTTATAAATCATCTCATAATGAGATTTTCCATTTAGCACAGAAGAGGGAAGCCTGTTAATAAGATAAGTTACAGTTATAATACACTTAGTTCATATTTTTAAAGGAATTCCCCCTTGAAATAGAAGGGATCTTGCAATATTTAAGAGATGCCTATGTTTTCTTTTAGCAATACCATTCTGCTGTGGAGTGTATGCACAATAAGTTTCGTGTATAATCTTTTTGTCATTACAGAACATGTTTACTATTTGATTAACAAATTTTGTACCATTGTCACTTCTAAAAACTTTATTTTTTCTTTTAAACTGATTTTCAATCAAGTTATAAAAACTAGAGATATAGAAAGCAACTTCATCTTTGGATTTAATAAGATACACCCAAACAACTCTTGTGTAGTCATCCACAACTGTTAAAAATTATCTAAACCTCTCAGAACTAGACACCTTATATGGTCCCCATAAATCCAAATGAACAAGATCACCAAGTTTAGAAGAAGAATGATCACTTAAAGGAAAATGTTCTTTAGTTTGCTTAGCTCTTTGACAAATTTCACAAAACTCAATGTGATTTTGATTGTCAATCTTAAGATCTTTCTTTAAAACATTTAAGATTGTATCTGCAGGGTGACCAAGTCTGCAGGGTCAGTCATGTTGAGTCAAACAACCAGTATAGGTAGAATTACACACATTGGTTTCAGTACCTTGATTATTAAAGTAGTATAATCCACACACTGATTACTAATCCCCAGATTTTTTTTTCAGATTCAAATACTGATTTAAAAAATAACATCTACTCTCATCAAAGGCACAAAGATCTTATTATCTTTAGCAAGTTTATAAACAGATATAAGAGTAACATAGTACTCTGGAATAACCAGCACATCAAACAGAACTAGACCATTAGGTAATTTGAGATTTCCAATCTTGGAAATAAAAGCTTCTGTGCCATTGGGATGTCTAACTTTTATTTTAAGGTGAGAAATATCATAAACATTATCTAATTCTCTATCAGTGTTTGTCATATGCTGATTAGCCCCAAAGTAAACAATTTTTCTATTAAAATTTACTTTTGACGAAATATCAGTGTTGGAACAAAAAAATTTGTTAAAGTTTTCATTAAAAACTTTACTATTATTCATATAAGTACCTGTCATATTGGCCTGCATATTTTTTCCAACCTTATTATCTTTGATGAGAGAGATAAGAGTAGCCGTTTGTTCATCTGTAAACCCAGAAGATGAACTAGACCCAACATCATTATTATTTAAAATATTCTTTCCTTTAGTGTTCTGACCATTTTTCTTTTTTTTTAAATCAGCAGGGTAGCCAATGATTTTAAAACATCTATCAATAGTATGACCATTAAAACCACAATTTTCACAAACCAAACCAGAACCGCCATTTTGTCTATTATTGTTCACATTGTTTGGTCTAGGAGCAGTATTAGAAGACTGGCCCCTTTGAAAATTTCCTTTATTAGGAACATTAGACACAAAAGCAGAAGCCCGATTCCTTTGAGAGGAACCAAAAACACTACCATAAGCAACTCAGTGAGATTCCTCACTAGAGATGGTAGCATAAGCACTTCTAACATCAGGTAAAACTTCTCTAAAGAGAATAGAACTTCTTATTGCATATAAAAATCATCAAGACCCATCAAGAACTGCATTAATTTCATTAACTGAATTATGCTACTTAAAACTATCAAAAGCATTACAAACACATTTAGGCAACTCAATCATAACATCAAATTGTTTTCATATAGCATTCAACTTATGATAATAATCAGCAATAGATGAACTATTTTGCTTTAGAGTATGAATTTTATGATGCAAGCAAAAATAATGAACCCATACATTTTATCATAAGTTTCTTTTAACTCTTCCCAAACATGTTTTGCCCTTTTTGAGAAAATTTGACCCATAAAAAGTTCTTCAGATATAGAATTTAAAATCCAACCCAGAACCACAGCATTAACCCTATCCTATTGTTTTCCAAGAACCTCATCTGTATGAGACCTTCTACAAGATCCATCTATAAAACCAGTTTTATTTTTCTCTTCTAAAGCCAAAAGCATAGCACAAGACCATACTTGATAATAATCAGTTCCTTTTCGTTTTATAGACACAACAGTTAGAGCAGTAGAATCATTAGGGTGTAAATGCAACGAGTCACTCATATCCAGTTTACTAATCAAAGTGACTGGATCTTCAACATAATCATCACCATCATCAGAATTATGAACAGACATGATTAAAACAGATAAAACAACAACCAAAGAAATAAGAAGAAAGAAGTTACCAGGCTTTCACACCACTCAAGGTGGCAGATCAAGGGCAGACAAACACACAAAATAAAGATTAATACAAATAACCCCTCAATAACCAACCAACTTATTAATAGTGCCTCTACCTATCCTCCAGCAATATATTGCAAGAAATAAAGAACACAAATTAAAAAGAAAGAGTAAAGAGGTGTTACAAAGCTATAAAGAGCAAGTAGCGAAAACCAAACCATCTATTCTCTTGATTCACTTAGTCAAGAAAAATAGCAGATTAATAGATCAACCAATAACCAATAACCAAGATCCAAAACCCTAATTTCTCAAAATTAGGGAAAACATCCCAGAACTTCCAAGATCAATCAACACACGTCGATTACGTTGAGTAAAGTATCTTAATCAACAACATAATCACCAGAGATCAAAAACTCCCAAATTATACCAAACTCTAATTTTCTCAAAAATTAATAGTTTTATAAAACAACCCCAAATTTAAATCAATAACACTTTTAATTGAAAAAATAACTAGTTAATTTTTCAAATAATTTTTATCAAACTCTAATTTTTTTAAAATCGATTTCAGAGCAACCTGGCTCTGATACCATGGAGAAAAATATAATCTAATCATTTTTATAAACCCAAATCTTAATTTGAATAATAAGGAAAACAAAAACTGAATAAAAGATAAACAATCAAATCCACCACTGCTATACAGGTGTAGATCTATTATCTAAGTGATATAGTTCTATTAGATTGATCAGAAATAATAAACAAGATCAAGATGATCTTTTACAAAGAATTAAGGTTACAAACTTGAAAGAGAGTTGAGAGATATAAGAGAAAAAGAGAGCAGAGATATATCAGAAAGAGTTGGTCAATGGACTATTAATAGCCCTTGACCCAGCTTATGGGAATCCAAAGATAGCAGAACCAGCCCCTCAACTATCCAGCTATCTACAATCAACACTTGAAAGCTGGAAAACACTTATAAACCAAAAAACAGAAATAACAATATCAGTCCATCAAGTATTACCAGGAAGAGACTATATTTCAACACCGTAACACCAATTTAAATCTTATGAAAAAGACATATATCGTCTCTTGTCATTTATAACACTTAGCTAGTTTAGAGCACAAGGTGTTTATGAGCCGCATGGCTTGTTTTATAGCAAAAAGTGGTGTGTTCATTCAACATTTTTCTTCTATAACTCACAAACTATAACTTAATCCAAAAACACAATCTATCCATCACTAAAGTTATAAGATACCTCGCGGCTTACACTTAACCCAATAATAACATAAATAAAACACACATACAGATATCATATAAAACGACCGGTGAGTATGGCGCGAAGCCTTATGACGCGAGGGCTGGTGTTGGACGGCATTACAAGACACTAGTCATCCTTATAACGTTAGGCACCGTGTGCTCTTACAGTCTTATTTACATATGCAATTAATTTTTTAAAGGATAAATTACATGTTTCGTCCCTGTGATTTACCCAAAATTACATGTTCGTCTCTATTCGATTTTAATTACATAGATAATCCCTATTTTATCAAACATATTTCATTGATAGTCTATACTCTGGAAATTAGGGACTATCCGTGTAACAAATTTCAAACAAATTTATTACACAGTTGGTCCCTATTTTGAAAAATAGGTATCATCAATGAAATTAGTTTGAAAATTAGGGATTATCTATGTAATACAAATCGAATAGGGACGAAACATGTAATTTCGGGTAAACAACAGGGACGAAACATGTAATTTTGGGTAAACCACATGGACGAAACATGTAATTTTGGGTAAACCACATGAACGAAACATGTAATATTGGGTAAACCACATGGACGAAACATGTTATTTATTTATTTTAAAGGGAGAATTACATGTATATCCTTCTCAAAAGTTGATATTACATAAATATCCTTCTTAATTTTGTAATTACATCAACGTCCTTACCAAAAAAAATTAATTACATCAATATCCTTCTCACACTTATAAGAAGGATATATATGTCAAAAAATCAATTAATCATGATTATATTGATTTTGGATTATGAAACTATTATTTATCTCTTATATTGATCATGATCATATATTCATATATACTTTTTAGACTCGAACGACAAAAAAACGTGTTGATGTAATTACAAAAGTTCGGATATAAATATGAAAAAAATATCGCTCATATATATTTATTTGTTCATATGCATATTTGGTCTCGATTGATGAGTAAACATGTAGATTTATTTGATATATATGAGAATTTAAAAATTTGGGAAGGATATTGATGTAATTTCAAAAGTGTGGAATGATATTGATGTAATTAAAAAAGTTTGGGAAGTATATTGATGTAATTATAAAAGTTTATGAAGGATAATGACGTAATTATAAAACTGAGAAGGATATTGATGTAATATTGAACTTTTGTAAATGCCTTTTTTTTTGGGTTAAAATCATGAAATAGTAACCAAGTTTCAGTTTTGTTCCAATTTAGTCACTGCAACTTTGTTTTGATTATAAAATAATAATCAAGTTTGAAAAGTGTTCCGTTTTAGTCACTCAAAGTTTCGCTAGTGTTCTATTATTATGTAATTTTTATGTTTGAGTGACTAAAACGGAACACTTTTCAAACTTGGTTATTATTTTGTGGCATTCCCCACTTCTACTTATATTCTTTTGGATAAAAAAACATGTGCTGTAAATTTCATTTCGTATTTTTCTCGTAGTAGAGTGTTACCTTTCTTAGAAGAAAATGAAAACATTCCTATAACAACAACGGAACTCAGTCTTGCCGGAATGAGGTATGAGAAGGTAGAATGTAAGCCTAAAAAAAAACTCGAAAGTATGAAAATTGCTTTTAGAAAACCTCCGGCAAGATAACATTCGTATAACATGTATTATAGTCATGTTCCTTTCTATGTAGTATAATAACACTGCATGAGCTATGCTCAAATAAGGAAGAGGAGGTACGCACATTCATTTTCTATTGGAGCAAGACCATCGATCCAATGATCTCAATCAATCCATTGCGAAAATGTAGTAATGGATCCGACTCTACTTGCCTACTTGGTATCCTAAAATTGTAGTTTTATACGTTTGCACACACACTCATTAGTACCGATTTTATTTATGTTATTACAGTGGGCTATTAACACAATCAAATTAAGAGTTTTTCCACTCAAATTATTTGAAGTAGCCAGTTAATCCATCTTAGTTAATAAGTACCATAAAGCATAATAGAAAGTAGGATTGATTTTGCCATCCAAATAGGGGTTGCGGCGCAGCTTGTTGCTCGTTTGCCCGCCATCTTATTGTAAACGTTGACTTCATGATTTCTGGAATTAATTTGTAAAGAATATGAGACATATATGAAAACTTTATCATAAGTCAAAACATTGATAATTAAGTGAATCATCATCGAGATATATATATATTAGCTGGATGCTTATATTAACACGATGATTTAAAACAGTAAACCTTGGTTTAAATTTAAATGCCCTTTGCCATATATTTGGTCCCATTTGCCTTTGAAATGTTCCCAATTAGGAATGTGCACATATTCATTTGTGAGACTCTAAGCAATTATGCTTTGCTATAACCAAAACTGTTATTAGAGGATAGATATGCCACAAGCCGGTTTGGTTCTATTAGGGTTTCATTATGCAAATGTACTCTATATATACCTTCTTTATTACTAATACAATAGAAGTACGGGGTTTTCAATGTTCAAAAACTGTAACGTTCATGTAAACTACTTAAGTCAGTTACTCAAAATGATCGAATAATGTCTTTCAACGTACTGTTAAATCAAAACCTGTAGTTGGATCGAAGAAAGCTAACGAGATTTTGATGCAGTTGACTTAATTTTTGCAAAGAATATGATGAAGCGTGTGTTGGTTGAAGGGGGCAACAATCATAACTCATAAGCAATGTATGCATGTATAAAGACACCACTTACTTTGAGCCTCTTTTCCTTTTCCTTTTTCCAATCTTGCTTCGCTAGTTTTTACCATCTTTTTTTTTTTTACTTTAACGATCCTAATATAGTACTACATACTGCTTCCAAATGTTATAGAAGAAAAAGTTGGACAAAATAGCTAGCGCACTCATGTATTTCACTTAACAACTACTCACGCTGTCAAACAGTACTAGAAAAGTAGTAAGATTAAGATTGTGCATGCTAACCAAGCTTAAAGCTAGAGCTAATCTTCAATAATATAACAGCACAACATTAACTTTCATATGTAATGTAACCGAAAATTACATGTGTTACGCAAAAAGTAGTAAGATTAAGATCGTACGACTTTCTTATGCATAGTTCTACAAAACGTACAAAATGTTTAGTATAATATAACGAGAATATTATATGTAATCTATAGTCGTGCGTCCTATAGTTAAGGTTTCTTAACTAAAATTTGATGGTTTTACGACTTAATAACTCTTTTTTGTTGCGCCTAAAATCTCTATTTCTGTCAAAATTTCACCTCTTTCTAATATATATGACAAGACTTATTGAAACACAAATAAACAAGTTTTTATGAAAAATTAAAATCAAAAACATCTGCAAAACCGAATGATTTACAATAAAAGTGACTCCAAACACACAATCTACATATATCTACCATGTCCGTCCACCCGCTGTTAGACTTGACGGGTGGGATCCTAAGATCCCGACCTCAACGAAACCAGTACTAACTAACAAACAAACACACTAATCAAATTGTCTTGAAATCATTCTATTTCTTGGAGACCCTATTAATCATTTAGTAGGCATGAGTATGCTCTATAATGAATTAATGTTCTCTAAAGTAGGGTTTAGATTTCTTTATGTTGATGGTGGGTTTATGAGTGATTGAGTAGATCGGAAGAGGATATATGCAATAGATTGGTTTGCTAATAATGAGTAGTAAACACCAAAAAGTGATATAAAAAGTTAAAAGGAGTGAAAGTGGAAAAACATGATTTTGAAGGGTGTCAAATTGTTACTAAAAGTCAATATTCTCATACTGAAACATGAAGATTTGGGCTTACCCTAAAGGGTCCCCGTATCCAGTGGAGAAGAAAGAAAAGGAAATAATATCATTTGAGGTACACAAAATTCTTCACTAGATCATCTATTATTATGCCAAATAATAGGTGTTCCTTAAGGTTTTTATTAATGGTTTCCACTTACATACCCCACATTTTCACCACAACTCACTAATCCTTTAGCTAGATCATGGTCTAGTTAATATTTTGCTTTTAGGCAAGACAAATTAGCTAGCTGGCAATATATTCTTTTTATAGATTTTTAAAATTACAAAGAGATCATTAGAAATGTGTAGATTGTCGGAAACATCTTGACTCCGGATGCTTTTTAGCAAAGAATAGCTCCAGCAACTTTGCTGACTCAAAGAAGCACCAATTGAGTGAACACGAACCAAGACTCGATCACCCATGACCTCTTATTTACAAGATCTCTCCAGTAAACGAATAGGTATTTCGGAGGTGGGTACCAACTCAGCCAACACCCTTTGGTAAAAATTACAAAGAAATAAAGTTAAATGATTTTTTCAAAAAAAAACATGATTATGATTTTTGTTGTGTACCTTTTTATGTAGCTTGTTAATTTTTACTGCAAGTGCACTAGAAGAAAAACTGATCAAAAAATAATTGTTTAACTACTATCATCTAGTTTCTTCACCTTGGATGCGTTTGTTATGCTTTTTAAAAACTAAGTTACAATAAATATAAATACAAGGGGACAAAGTAAAGTTTTTTTTTCTTAAGTCTTACATGCAAGCCGTCTTTTCAATGTTAAAATCTCGCACTGTCTCAATTGTTGTCCCATGCAACATAAAACTTTTGAACACAATTTTGTCCAAGATCACATATTATGAAGAATAAACAAATTAGTTTTTGAATATATATACAAGACAAGAAATGTATTGACAAACATCTTCTTGCAGGCATAAACCTAATTTCAAACAAGATTCTAATATTTCTTCATCTCTTTTATTCTTAAACATCTTTACTCATATTTATATGCTTAAGTGTCTAATCCAACACCAACATGAACACAAGTGCAATATAGTTAAGTGTGGTTAACTAGCACAATATTTAGGTTTTCTCAGACAGTGATGTAAGGAGCTTGACCTAACACATAATAATCTAGCAAGGTCAACATGTTAATTGTAATATATAAATGATATGAATATCTGCAATTATTTTCAATTTTAAAATGATAAATATGGTTTGTTTCTATTGATTATGTTATATGTAATGTCAACTTGTGTTACGTGTAATCATTTTGAAGACAAATCATCGATTTATATCAACCAGTGACGTTTTTTGCAAATTTAGAATGATGTAATTGCTAAGATTAATTTTATTTTATATAAAATAAAATAAAAAGTTTATATAAGTTATTGTGACATTTTAGCTGACTTGATTAGTAAGTTTGATGGAATAAACGAAACATGAAAATGAAATAGCGAAAGAAAAAGATTTCCTCGTTGCGGAAATAGTTTTTCTCTTTTCTTCTGGAGCGATAATGATATTAAGCATTAGTGAAAAGCTATAAAATGTTAGAACACTGGAAAAAAGCTCTTAGATTGCAGGGTACAGTGGTCTGATAACACGTCACTGACGATTTTGGCCATTTAATCCAATCAAGAAAGACTTTTTACAATCGCTAACAATCCAAATAAAAAAAGAAAGCTTCATTGTGCAGGAGCTAGCATTAAACCAAACGTTTTTTCTAAAGAATTTTAGATATGAAAATAGTCGAAAAAAGAAAGCTTTAATTTTTCTTTTTGCAAATCTCGCATCTCTTTATTTGGTCGAAGAGTCAACATGGAATCCAATAGAGTAGAAAAATAAAGAAAGTCGGTGATGACTTTACTTGATTGCTCATCTCTTGGAAAATTTTGGCCACTTAAATTAATTACTGTATTTTCTTTTTTCACGTGGCATTTTTATTTTGAAACTACGTAGTATAACACTGTGTTCTCGAGTTTAATTTTGGCAGGAAAAGAAAAAAAACATAAGTAAATTTGTGTTTTTGAGTTTTTTTAAAGAAGAAAAAGAAAGGAAAAGAAGGAAAATGAAAGAAAATATTTGACTAAAACTTTCCTCCCAAAAATGAGAGGAAGTAGAAGGAAAGTAATCTTTTACATGTTAAAAGACATAATTATCTTTGTTTTTTTAACTTGAAACCTTTCAAACATGGGTATAATTGTAATTCAATCAATTTTTTTCCTTTCTTTTCCTTCAACTCAAGAACACAAATATTTTTACTAACTACTTAAATTTTTCTTTCTTTTACCTTTCTTTTCTTTTCTTTTACTTTCTTTTCTTATGGTTTAAAACTCGAAAACGCAAAAAGAGATGTTCGACATAACACCACCAATACACCATACACCGCAACTATGGAATTACAACGAATAGAAAGTTAACCTTAAGATTAGGTTGACAGGACACACAATGATCATAGCCTTGGTGGTTTAATTAAATAGGTTAACAAATTAGTTAAATCAAAGACTTAATACAAGATTTCAATATTTTCTTGCAAAAACCCTTTTGTGACCTCTTTTCCTAGCTTATTGCTAGTTGTGTTAATTTTACCCTTCGGAAAAATAGAGACTAGCTAATTAATAATTTCAATAAAACCATTTGTCATCATTACAAGATTCAAACGAGTAACACTTGTACATGGGACTTACCTTCAATAAGTTTTTTTTTTTTAATTTTTTACAACATACACCATCAATCTCACCAATTCTATCTCACATATTTCCGGCGAGATTTGAACCTACAACATTTAGGTTAAAAGTCATTTACATACCGCTTGATCAAAAGGCCTTTAGTAAGTTAAGTTTACTAACAGGGAATTATATTACTCCGTATGTATGAAAAACTAGCTAGCAACTAGAATTACAAAAACATAGGAAATAATTCGTCACTAAATGATAATATTGATCAAACAAGCCATTTCAGCACAAGGTACTTATAGTATCTTGTGACATGCATAGAGATCTTTTTAATTTTGAGTTTAATATGACTAGTTATGTTTTCTCACATAAAAATAAGTTGGTGCTTTATTTTAAAGTTAAAGTGGGTCATTTTGTAAGGACCACTCTCTTTTGTGTGAGACAACATGATTAGTCATGTTGATCTCAACTTTAGAGAATCTCTATCCCTTGTGACATGGATCTAGTGCCATAAATAATAATGTTGTCACGTCAGCATTTTTGGCTATAATACAAGAACCTATCACTCATCACAAAACACAGTCCTTCCATTTATGTGTCATGGGACACCTAATGACTCACGCATAACTTAATAAAACACTAATACAACAAAAAAGAAAAAACCCACGACGTGGGCTGTCACCACAGCGCAAGAGACCATGGCGCCACCTACGGTATGGTGTTCGCGCCATAGGGTGGGTTGGTCAGATGGCGCCATACCCACCAGCCACCTATACCTAAAACTCTTAGGCGGGGTCTAATGGGGTCGGTGAAGTAGAGGTAAAGCAAGGTGAAGTCATTACGGCCCTTCCATGTTGGCGCATGAAGGGAGAAAAGAGGGAGTGTTCGGTGAAGCAATTACCTAATGAAAACCAAGGAAGAGATGTGGTGTGTGGGTTATTTTATTAAATTTTTTTGTTTGTTTATGAGTGTGTGTGATGTATATTGTTGAGTATATCTGTATAATGTGAGGTATTTTTTGCGTTTGGTTATGTACTGATCATTACAGTTGAAAGACGAAGGTAAAGCGATGTGTTGAAAATATGATGTGTTGGCTAAAATGGAAAGAAGGTGACAATTAGATGTAGCATTATACTTAAAGGTACGATAACCTATTATTGATGATACAGTAATAAGTTCATATGATATCAATAAAGCTCGAGTTTGTCATAGCTTGAGCTCGGCTCGTACATATATATAAAGCTCGAATTCAGGCTCGGGCTCGACAAACTTATATAGTGTTTAAAAGGAATTAAAGCTCAAAGGCTCGTTAGTTACACTTGGCTTGAGCTCGTTTATTTTTAAGCTCGTTTATACATGGTCATTTCTATAGATAAAATATACGTATATAATTTTAGGGCTCTTTTAGGCTCGTGAGTTTAAACGAGCTTTGTATATAAAGCTCAGGCTCAGACTCAATTATTAAATGAGCCAAAATTTAGGCTCGAACTTGGGCTCGAGCTCATTTAGTCTCGCCTCGTTCGAGCTTTTTACTAATCTGATCGCGAGTCTTTCACGAGCAGCTCGACTCGTTTTCACCTCTAAATTTAGGCTCAAATTCGGGCTTGAGCTCATTTAGGATCGCCTCGTTCGAGCTTTTTACTGATCTGATCGCTAGTTTTTCACGAACAGCTCGGCTCGTTTCCACCTCTAAATATCAACCTATCTTTTTTATAATAAAAGAACTACATCATTTCGGAGTTTTTTTATGAAATTTGATATTATAGAAAAAAATGAACTAATTAGAAAGCTTGATTTTGACACGTAGGCAAAATCGTGCAATCTGATTGATTAAAAAAATGTCAAAATTGAATGCAATTTAGTCAAAATTAAAATTTTGGTGGAAGAATTTGGTGGAGAAAACAAACACATAAAAATATATATGTTAAATTTGTTAAAACAAAAACTTAAAAAAAAAGAGGTGGTAATTAATAAAACTTTAAATTTTAAATAAATAATATAGAATTAAATGTAAATTTATAAGTTTTCATGTCTTTAAATAATTTCAGAAAAATAAACAAATAGCCCTTTAGACTTTGTACCTCTAGACTTTATATTTTAAAAATACAACATATATATGCACAAGATTATTAATATCAAAATAAAAGCACGAATTATTGTGTCTATAAATAAATTTATGATGTTATACGTATACGAACAACTCATGTTTTTACTCTTTATGAGTTTAAGTAAGAATATCCGGGAAAAAATTATTTTTACTATATACGATATGTTTATTACATGCGTATACGAGTTTTAATATTAAATACGGTTAAATTATTATTAACAGACAACAATGTGATTGACAAACATGAGATTATCATTTTTTGTTTAATATGGTAAGAAACATTGATTATAACGGTTACAATTATTTAAAATAAAGGAAACTCATTCACAATTATTGAAAAAATGGTAAACAAAACATTCAATTTGCAAATACAAAAAATAACAACACTTGCAAAATTAACAATTAATTAAAATTTAATGTCTAAACTATTTGCGTGCATGGGTGTTAAAAGTAGTTATACTCAAAAGATTTGAATCCATAGTCTTAACAAATCCATAGTCTTAACATTTGCAAAATTAACACTTAATTAAAATTTAATATCTAAACTCTTTACGTGCACGAGTATTAAAAGTAGTTATACTAAAAGGACTTGAATCCATAGTGTTAACAATATCAACTGTTTTAATAACGTCATTTGTAAAATTTCAACATGTGATTAATGTCGATCATCCGAAGTCTTAATGGAGCATTTATCGTCTTATTTATTTGTTTGAAAATAAGATGAAGTTTCTTTTGAACAAATACATTATTAACAAATGAATATCGAGTAGCTCGATACCATATGTTTTGGTGGTGCATGGTTGTTAGTGGCAGTTAAGTTGGAATGGAATGCACGCAAATCAAAGTTAAATATGAATGAAGAAGAATATGGCAGGAATAGCATCAGAAAATGCACCCCTATAAACCCTACAAAGCTTTTGAGCCACACCCATTCTATTCATCACTTCCCAATACACCATTCATTACTACTTATTCAACTTTTCTTTTTAACTCTCTTCTTCTCGAAATATTCTCTAATCCAATATCCTAGCTTAAACTTTGATTATTCATCACTCTACATAGAGCTTTGTTGGAACATGACACCATTATGATATCATGCAGATTATCAACTACTTTCATGATATACAGATTAATTACCAGTATTTCTCTATTCTAATAGACTCAACCTCCTTTCACATTTTCTTTAGGTTATCCCAAGGGGAAAAGTTTTTGGCTCAAATGTATGTAGCTTAAAATAATGAAAAATATATGATTAGAATAATAATCTAGTTACATGAACATATTGATTTTGGCAACGTGTTTGATCGATTCAAGTATTCAACCATATCTATTTGTTACATGAATATGTCTAGTTGAGTTGTTAAATTGAATATGTCTAGTTAAGTTGTTAAATTGATAGTCACGGTTTTCAACCGTTGGAAATGAGTAATGACATAAAATAAAGTTGTTTTCAATTTAACAAAATAACAATTTAATATTATACTCTCTTCGTATTAAAACTATTGTCCCTTAACAAAAAACACGTAGTTTAAAAAAAATGCATTTATTATTGTTTTCTATTTCTTACTTTTTAGCAGAATGACAATTTTACCCTTAGCTAATTAATTAAGATTTTTCCTAAATTTGTAATAGTAATAATTTCAAACAAGAGTAATATAGTAAACTTGATTAAACTTCCGTGTCTATTTTTAGTAGTGATCAAATCCCAAAAAAAACGTGAACTATTAATTTGAAACGAAGAAAGTACATCACTTTCCCGAAATGAATAAGTTATTAGTACCCTTTAAATTAATGGTAATATCCTCCCCCGCCAATTTTTTTTTTTTCTTCAATTATAAACTATGAAACAAAAAGTACGAAACAGAAAATATATAGTCTGACAATAAACTCGAAACAAATGCTGATAAAAAAATACAAAATAAAAACTGATAGAAAAATATCTTGTATTATTAAAAAAAACAGGTCACAGAGGATAAAAGATAGCTAGAGATCATAACAACACCCTTCGAGAAATTACACTATGGTAAGTTTTTTAATTTTCTCTCAAAAAATAAAGAGGTGATCCAAACAAAAGTTCTTTTATTTAGAAAAATGAAATAAAAAATTAAAATAACTTCTGGCCTTAAATTGGAATACTCAGAATCTCTGATATTGAGTGATTTAAATAGGAATATTTTGTGGTAAATAAACATATCACTTGAATTAAACTGTATGATGATTCTTAATTATGATATTTGCACATAACAATTTATTAAAAAATACGGTTTAAACGTTTTCAAATATAAAATCTTAAATTTTGTTGCATAGTAATTTAAAAAGTTGGTACACACATGTGTATATATAGTCCATGAATACACACATACATGATGATAATTGAATTTATCATTTGTTGATACAAAAGTTAGGTCGGGTCTTGTTTGGCCCGAATAGGTTGCTATTCGGGTATGAAATGTCTTGTTCTTGTACCAAGTGAATTTGTTTGAAGAACCCTACACAAGGAATAAAACACCGTTAACCTTATCGTGGGAGCGGATCCCACGATTAGACTCCGGCGTGAGAGTAAGTATATGATTTTAAGAGAGTGATCGAGTGTAATCAGGGTTTGTCAGATACCTGTATTGATGACAATTACGTTTCTTTTATAGGCTGAATATCCCTTAGGGTTTCCGTATCTTTCGGCCCAAGATACGGCCGATATTGTAGGGATTCGGGATTATCTTAAAAGATTTAAATAAGTAAAGTCTATCTCTTATTTAATTAGGTTATCATTTCCTAAGGACAACTTGTGAAGATACCGCGGCCGCGGACAGCGTGCGAGTAGCCGCGACCCGTAGGTCCAGGTCTCCGTGACCGCGATACTGGGCCGGAGGCCCAGTATCAGCTACCAAACCCATAATAGTATGTGTGGGCCGAGCCGGTCTACACTATACGTCATCATGTCCCCCCAGTCTAGGAGATGTGGCAGTGGTCGGGGCCGCAGTCACGATTCCTATACTACAAATACCTCGAGTCGCCCTGGAAACGCGCAACCTCCGAAACCGTATGTTGTGCCCTGTAGCATAATAATATGACCCATTTGTCAAGAAACGAAATAGACGACTGAATGATGGGACGTGTGGGTTGGGCCCACAAACCGTTCACTGACCCTTCTATCTATCATTCAAAAAGGGTAATGGAGGACAACGTGTTCCAGACATCCATTGGGCACAACTGCGAGGACATAGTAAAATAGAGGGGAACGATCATTTCATGTTTCCACAGTTTTTTCAAATCAAACTCCATTTTCAGCACATACACCGCCATGCTAATAATTCCACGATTCTCAACCACCCACAGGTTAGTACGCTACGCCACTTTGTAAAACTAATAAAAAATGGGTAGAGATACAATACAACTAAAAGACGCTGTATCAACCATCTCCGGGGAGTATCTTCTAGAGTTCACCTCGGAGTACGGTATTCCAGAGGGCTTGCATCCGGAGTTGCCTGGCCCAGAGGAAACCATCGTGGATTTACCGGAGGGTAAAATTGGCGTTTAAACCAAGTTCTTTGAATTCGCAAACTATCACATACCCCAGTCACAATTCCTTTTTGACATCCTAGGGTATTACCAAATTCACCTTTCATAACTCTCAGTGATAGGCGCGGCCAAAGTGAGTCACTTTGAAATCACCTACTGTGTCCTAAACATAATCCCCACTTGTTCCGCGTGTTCTACATCCGATCCTATAATTCTGGGTGTATGTCGTTCAGCAAGCGACCGGGGAAGAACACCCCATAATGTTATACCAAGCCCCTCGACTCCCTAAAGAACTGGAATAACCGTTTCTTCTGGGTGGACGAAAGAATATTCCCAACCGTTATGGCATGGCGCACAAGTGCCCCAAAGGATGGGATGCCATCGGCAGAGACCTATTCCGCGTTGGACGTAGTGACGTTAAACACACGCCGAACCCCTATTCAAAAACAACCCGAGCTCTTGTTATGCCTAGTAGGGCTGAGCCAAAGCTACTTTCTGGGAGACGACGTGTATCCCATATTTCTTGATGACGATGACCGGGGTGGTGTTATATATATCTTGCTTTTACTTCTCTTATAGTTATGAAAATATACTAACAATCCGTGTGTGAATGCAGAGATGGATTTGTTCAATTTGATCAGTGCCCCGAATCCTGCGAAGGTGAAGACCGGGACCCGACCCCGTGCCGCCCATGAGGTGCCGTTATTAACCGCCACTGCCACCCGTGTTATAGACATGGAGGACGTAACCGAGGCATCAAAATCCTCGGGAATACCTTCCCCCGTAGAGAAATCGCCCCTGGATTTTGCCGACGAAGACCCACTCCCAATAATTTCAGAGGGGGTCGGGACTGGAGGTCAGGAACGAGATGAAGTACCGCATGAGATCCCCCTGGTAGGGAATCCTCCAACCATGGAGGTCGCTCCAGACTTGGAGCCAGAGGCAGCCGCAATGGGGTCCCTGGTCCGCAAGAGGCATTGCGAAAGGGGTAATGGTGGGGCGGACGCAAATGCGCCGCCCAAGGTGTTGAGGAAAGACCACGCTTCCGTCCGCTCCGAACAGAGTACCCACGGGGGAAAATCCCTAACGTCGATGGGGTTAGCGGCGGGCTCCACTTTCGTCACACCTACTGATGCTAAAAGTGTGAGTGATCCCGACCCGTTGTCCTATGATGAACCGCGACCATACCCGGAGTAAGAAATTGCTCAGTAAGTTCTTTGATCTGAATACTTTCGATTATTTTTATCACACAAGTATAGTTAGACTAACAAATCATTTGTGTCTTATATTGTGAATGTAGGTCTTCCAAGATCCTCACCGGGAATGTGTCCACCGCGGAGGTGCAAAACCTCCAATCCTATCCATGGTCGGGTCGCCCAAAGGTATCTATCAACCAGGATGGGACGTAACCAACAGTTGCTGCCTGGACACCCCATATGCATGCCAAGACGTGGTAGACCACATAGTGCCGTCGGGGTACTTTTCTGAGTTGCGTCATATGTCTAACACTGATTTTCTGGGCTGATACAACATAAACTTGGCGCAACAGGTGGCTATGGGCTCTCAACTGAGGTTGCGGTTTGAGCAAGAGGTTAGGTTGTTGAAGAAAGCCAGAGCCCAAATAGCCAGGCGGGATCAGAGGATTCAAGTGAGGGAGGAGGAGATAAAAAGGCTGGACCAAGAAATTCAATCCCTCTGGTCCGTGGAAGAGGAAGTGCATGGCCTCCGTAATCGAACAAAGAACTTGGAGACCTTGATGGAGGCCGAGGTTGATATGAAGAGGGCCGCGGAGGCTAAAAATGCGGAGCTAACTGAGAAATTGGAAAGCCTCCGCGTCCAGTTCTCTGACCTTCAAGTTAATAACAATCAGTTATAGCAGCAAGTGTCCAACCTTCAAGCGCAGGTCATGGGCGAGGAGAAAATAAAAGCCGCTTTTGAAGAGTTTAAGAAATATGAAGATGACAAGGTTGAACAGCGGTGCGCGGAGATGGATGCGCGACTGGATGCACTGAGCATATATTTTGATGAGGAGTTGTACCCTCATATGCTGACGGCGATCGCAGGTCACCGGCGGGTTATCGAGCACGGCATACGCCTAGCTGTCATGAAGTGTGCCGAGTCTACAGAACTAAGGCAGGTGTTTGCCAATGTCGTGTCCGCTGGGATTGCTAAAGGCATGAGCGAGGGACTTAAACATGGGGTGGAGCACGGAAAGGCTAAGTTAGCCTTAGCGGCTATTGAGGCGTATGACCCTGAGGCCGATGCTAAGTATGTCGCGGCCCTGCATGTTCTAAAGGATTTAAAATACCCTCTAGTCGATCAGCTGGAGAAGCTGAAGGATGCCCCCATAGATTTGATTATGGCATCCTTACACTTGGAGAGCGATGTTGGAGAAGACACTCCTTAGTGGGTCCACGATCTCCGCCCCAGCTCTTCTCAATTAAAGATCCCTGTTTACCCGGAGGTAACTAACCCTAGAGATCCATTGACTTTCAAAGAAGAGATACTGTTAGAGGACGTCATCGCGGCAAACATAAGTCGCGCTGAAAAGAAGAAGAAGTGTCGGGTGGTGTGCCGCACCCATGGGGTCGGTTCCGCCCACCATGCCAAGTCTGACGGCGTCCTAGTATCCGTGCCCACCGTTGCTCCTCAAGGTCTTGCCATCGCGCTGAAAAAAAGAAGACGTAGCTCTGCATCATTGTGCGCAGCGTCTACTGCCGCGGTACGGTAAGTTGGCATTCTGATTTCCGCGGGTATGACGGCTTCTGTTCCATAAGTCAATGAGAAAGGGGTATCACCATGGCTTGACTTAATCATTGTATGATGTACACAAAGGACATGACGAAGCTCTTCTATCCAATTCTTGTTTCCCTCGCCGAGGCGGGCCTTGATTCCCTCCCCTAAACTCTGGTTTGCTCTTTCTACGAGTCTATTGGGCTGTGGGTGTTTTATTCAGGCAAAGAGTTGTGTGATACTCAACTTTTCACACCAATCCTTGAACGGGTTGTCGCTGAACTGTTTACCGTTGTTTGAAACTATTTCTCCTGGGAGACCGAAGCGGCATACTATGTTGTCCCACACGAACTTCTTCACCTGATTGCCAGTGATTGTTGCCACGGCTTTCGCCTCTATCCACTTCGTAAAATAGTCCATAGCGACTATCAAGAACTTGACCTTCCCCGGTCCCTTCGGGAAAGGACCAACTATATCAATTCCTCACTTGTAAAATGACCATGGAGCCGTGGTGGGGGTTAGCGGCTGTTGGGGGTTCCTTGGCACAGGACGATGTATTTAACAATCGTTACATGTGCGTATCATATCTCGTGCGTCCTGATGCATGGTTGGCCAATAATATCCCAATCGCATGGCTTTGGCCACCACGGACCATGGTCCTGCATGCATACTGCACGTCCCCTCATGAATTTCACGGATCACATAATCCGCTTGGAGTGGTCCGACACACCTTAGCCATGGCTTTAGGAATGACCGCCTGTAAAGAACCCTTTCCAACAGTTCGTACTGTCTAGCCTTGATACGGAGTTTACTTGCCTCATTTCTGTCATCGGGAAGAGTCCTTTCTTTCAAATATTCTATTATTGGTGTCATCCATGTCGGTCCATCTTCCTCTACCAAGGTCGTCACCTCCTTCTCTTGTATAGATTTTTCTTTCAGTATCTCGACCAAGACCTGTTTGGATAAATGCGCAAAGCTGGTTGACGCAATCTTGCTCAGGGCATCTGCTTTTTTGTTTTGACTTCGTGGTACTTGGCTTATAGAAAAGTTAGTGAAGCCGCTGACCAGGCTTTTGACCTTCTCCAGGTATTTGATCATATTTTCTTCTTTAGCGACGTATGTCCCTAGGACTTGGTTTGCTACCAACTTGGAGTCTACACTCACGTGCACATTGCGTACTCCCATCTGCGCCGCGATCCGTAGGCCAGCTATTAGTGCCGCATACTCTGCCTCGTTGTTAGAAGCGGTGAACTGAAATCTTAGTGCGTAGGTAAACTCCGTTCCCTCCGGGCTTGTCAGTATTAAGCCAACGCCGAATCCATCTACACATGATGATCCGTCCGTAAAGAGTGTCCACGGCTCCTGCGGGGTTTCAACCACTGTATCCGACGGACTTTCGTCCGGCTTCTCTACAAGGAAATCCGCGAGGATCTGTCCTTTCACCGACGTCCTTGGCCGGTAAGTGATATTGTGTTCTCCCAGCATGATGCTCCATTTTTGTAATCGTCCTGCCACGTCGGGACGTGAAATTATTTGTTTGATCGGTTGGTCTGTAATAACCGCAATGGGATGCGCTTGGAAATACCTCCGCAACCTCTTGGCCGCAAAAACCAGTGATAGAACTAACTTTTCCATTGGGGTATAGTTTAGTTCAGGGCCCTGTAATGCGCGGCTTACGAAGTAGACCGGCGTCTGAACCGTGCCCCTTTCAGTCATCAAGACCGCACTAATAGCTCTGTGGGTGGCGGACAAGTATACAATCAGTTCCTCCTTTGGCTTGGGTGCTACCAGCAGGGGTAACTCTGACAAGTGCTGCTTTAGTTGCTTGAAGGCTTGTTTTGCTTCTGGTGTCCAATTAAAGTCACTCTTTTTAATGCACTTCTTTAAAGTTTTAAATAGCGGCAAGAACCTTTCCGCTGACTTGGAGAGAAATCTGTTCAAACTAGCCAACTTCCCGTTGAGGCTCTGGACCTTTTTGATTGTCCGTGGGGACGGGAGTTGTAATACATCTTCTGTTTTGTCAGGGCACGGTTTTATCCCTTTCGGGCTAATCATGTACCCCAAGAACATTCCTTCCACTGCCCCAAACGTACATTTTTTGGGGTTGAGCTTCATGTTGATTTTGCGTAACGTACGGAACGTTTCATCAATATCTCTTAGCATTTCCGCTTCTGTTTGACTCTTAATAACCAAGTCATCAACGTACACTTCTATGTTCCTACCAACTTGGCTGTCAAAAGCCTTATCCACCAGCCGCTGGTACGTGGCGCTAGCATTTTTGAGGCCGAAAGGCATTTTGGTATAGCAATATACCCCTTGGCTGGTGTGGAAAGCCGTTTTCTCTTCGTCTGACTCTGCCATCTGTATCCGGTGATAGCCTTTGTAAGCGTCCAAGAAACACTTAAAGGGGTAGCCGCAGAGAGATTCAACTTTCCAGTCGATTTCTGGAAGAGGGTAACAATCCTGCGGACATGCTTTGTTTAAGTCCGTGAAATCCACGCACATCCGCCAGCTACCGTCGTGTTTTTTCACCATGACTGGATTGGATAGCCACTCGTGGTAATAAACTTCTCTTATGATACCCGCCTCTACTAGTTTCTATACTTCCGTTTGGATGGCTTTCGCACGTTCCGGGGCCTGGCCCTTTTCTTCCGTCGAATAGGCGAATATCCTTCCCGGATATTGAGTCGATGTTCAACTATTGATCGCGGTACTCCTGTCATGTCTGACGGCTGCCATGCGAATATATCCAAGTTTTCCTTCAGGAGTGAGCACAGTTCCGTTCTCCCTTTCGCGGATAACGTCCCTCCAATTGCTACTTCCTAATCAAGGAAATTCTGATGTGGAGCTATTTTAAATTTTTCATGACGGACTCCAGCCTCTTTGGGTATCTCAGATGATGTAACCACCATGGCGCACTCAGCAGGTATCAAGATAGTGCTACGGATAGTCACTATTCCTCTGTCGACTGGGAACTTAAGCATTATGTGGGCTGTAGATGGCACCGCTTGGATTTCTCGTATTCCAGGTCTTCCAATGATACCATTGTACGGTGATAATGACCTTACGATCATGAAATTCATCCATGCTCTTGTAGAATGATATGCATCTCCTATTGTTACTAAGAGCCTAAGTTGTCCCAGCGGCCATATAGTTTCTCCACTAAAACCGGTTAACGATGTCGTTGCTGGGACCATTTGGTTCTTCATTTCCGGTCGGAGCCGGTTGAAGCAGTGCTCATAGAGCACTTCCGTCGAGGAACCTCCGTCTACATACATGCGGTGAATCATGTGCCCGCCAATTTCTGCTTCTATAACAAGCGGACCTTCTGTCCCACTACTGGTTGTCAGTGAAGGGAATGTAATTTCACTGACACGTTTGAAGCTTTGAGTTACTTTATGCCTTGTCATTCTATGACATGGTTGTATCACATAGATTGTCATGGACTTATCCTTGGCCGGTACTTCCTTTTTCCTTACTTTTGGTTAATCTCTCCCCTGCTTAATTTCTTTAATTAAATGCGAGAGCTTGCCTGCTCGCACCAATTCTTCGATCTGCTTTTTTAACTGCATACACTTGTCCGTACTATGTCCTTTATCATTATGGAAGTCGCAAAACTTGTTGCTGCTTTTCTTATCCACCGGGGTTACCATAGGGGGTGGCGGTTTGAACTTTCCTGCTTCGGTCGCGAGGATTTCTTTGGGTGTTCTTGTAAGGGGGGTAAACTTGCTAGACCCCCATCCTTCCTTTGGCTGACCTCGGAAGTCAGACCTCCACTCTGAAGCATGCCGCTTTGACTGGTCCTGTGTCTTCCACGATGTGTGACCTTTATTTTTGCCAGCAGCGGCGGCTTCTCCCTGTATGAAGGCAGTGGTGGTGATCATCATTTCTTCCATGGCCTTTGGAACATGCTCGTTAAGGCGCTTTGTCAATTCAGGGTTGTTAACCCCATGTATGAATTCGAAGATCCGCATGCACTCAGGGGCTCCCTTCATGCGTCCGGTTTCCACCTTGAATCATTCCATGAACTCCTCGATGGTCTCTCCGTCTCTTTGTTTGATATTGTGGATTTTGACAGGATCTTTGACGTACTTCTTTTGCTGCATGAAGTATGCTAAGAAGGCTGCTTTGAGATCCTTGTATCCATCTATGCTCTCCGGAGGGAGCTCATCGAACCATACTCTTGCGGCTCCTATTAGGGTAGAATTGAACATATGACACCATGTAGGCATTGCCCAACGTTCCACCTGTGCCGCCGCTTGGAAATTTTTTACGTGATCCTCTGGGTCCCCTGTTCCGTCATAGGTCTTCACGTTGTTAGGCATTCGTGTTTTTCGTGAACTTTTGAAGTTGCGGATTCGGGGTGTGAATGGATCCACCTCTTCACATATCCAGGGCACCGCCAAGTCATCCTCATCCGTAGACTTGTGTCTTTTTGACCTTGACTTCCAGTGTCCCCCATCGCTGGTGCCGCTCTCTGATACGCGGGATGACGGGGATTCACTTTCCCTCCCCTTTTTCTCATAACGGGAGCGGTCTCTGTCGCGCGAGCGATATCCATGTTTGGTCCCTGTCCCATAGGAGGAGCGGGTATTATCATATGATTCTTCGACGCCACGGGAGCGGTCTCTGCTCCGAGGACGATCTCTGTTAGAAGAGTCCCGCCTATGAGGGCGGCTTCTACTGTGAGAACGATCCCCGGAGTTTGCTCTGTCCGGTCCGGATTTAGTTGTGCTTGGCGAGTAAGTATCACTAAGTCGGTCGAACGCGCTCTGCCTTCGATGACCTAGTCGGTCAAGCACATGTCGATCATTGTATCTTAAGCGGTCCCGCACTTTCAGTCTCTCTGATGGGTTACGGTACCTTGCGGACAAGGTCCTGGCACTTGAGTTTTGAGAGCCTTCTCTTATTCTTCTTTTCTTGGGACTTTCTTCGAAGTCCAGCCTAGCATGGACTTCTTTTCGCTTGTCACGGCGAATCTTGTCCATAATGACCGGCAGGATATCCTCGTAATGTTCTTCACAGAAATCCTGGATGTTCACCCTAGGTGTGGCATCCGCCTCTTTCGGCGTCTTTTCTTTGGTTGCAGGTTTTGTGATAGTGGTTACAATGGGGGGTTGTGTTAGCCATCGCACTCATTTTCCTGAGAGTAATTCCTAGTGTTGGGTCCCACGGATGGCGCCAACTTGTTGATACAAAAGTTAGGTCGGGTCTTGTTTGGCCCGAATAGATTGCTATTCGGGTATGAAGTGTCTTGTTCTTGTACCAAGTGAATTTGTTTGAAGAACCCCGCACAAGGAATAAAACACCGTTAACCTTATCGTGGGAGCGGATCCCACGATTAGACTCCGGCGTATCCCTTAGGGTTTCCGTATCTTTCGGCCCAAGATACGGTCGATATTGTAGGGATTCGAGATTATCTTAAAAGATTTAAATAAGTAAAGCATATCTCTTATTAAATTAGGTTATCGTTTCCTAAGGACAACTTGTGAAGATACCGCGGCCACAGACGACGTGCAAATAGCCGCGACCCGTAGGTCCAGGACGCCGTGACCGCGATACTGGGCCTACCAAACCCATAATAGTATGTGTGGGCCGGGCCGGTCTACACTATACGTCATCACATATATGTCTCGGGTTCACGAAATCCTTAATCAAATAAAACAGATATCTAAAGCACGAGAAATCAATCGAAAAACATTAATATGTTGTTATGTTCTCTAAATGAGATCATAACAAGCGGGAATGTTGCCCGCGCATTACAGCGGGCTTATTTATCTTTATTTATTGAAGATATATATTTTGTTACAGGTGTTGTTTTGAGTTTATGTGAAAGGGAATTAGCACATATGGCATACTGTAGGATCTATTGCACTAACAATTGAATTTCTTTAATGGGCTTGTTAATATTTAACAGCCCATGGCCTTAAGCACATTAGAAATCCATGAACTCTAAGTTAAGTTAAGGATGTGTTGTGAAAGTTATTTTTTTTCAAAAATATATATTAAACTTTAATATTTTTACAAAATCGTACATATGATAAAAGCATATCAATATTTGGCTCGTTTTATTGTAATCCAACAGCCTTTCAAATAAAGAAATCGTAAATAGCAAGAATTAAAGTTTTATAGATTTTTCCATAAATAGCCATTAAAGTATCTACACTTTTACATGTTTAGTTTTGATTAAACTCTAGGGTAGTTCTTAAAGTTAATAGGTAGGTTAAGGTTGTGTTTTGAAAGTTTTTTTTTAATATATATTTTGCTTCGACATTTTTTATAAAATCGTACGTATCTCAAAAGAATTATCAATATTAGGCTCGTTTTTTTCGTAATCCAGAGGTCTTCTTGTCGGTATATACCTATATATTTTATCAAAGAAGTTGAGGGATAGTTGTTAGATATTCGACAAAGAAAGTTTGTTTATTTTAAACTTTTTAGGTAGTTTAGGAATGTATTTTGAAAGTTCTTTTTCTTTCAAAAATATATATTAAACTTTAACATTCTTTTATAAAATCGTAGGTATGTCAGAAGTATTGCAATATTAGACTCATTTTGTTCGTAATTCGAAGATCTTTTCAACGGTCTATTTTTTAGTGAATGAATCGGTAGATATTTGTTACATATTTGATAAACAAAGTTTGTTATATAAAAGGGTCATAAATAGTTAAAAGTTTAAGGTAGTTTTTGTAAATAAAGCATAGTTTGAAGGTATATCTTGTAAATTATTTATTTATTAATCCATTTGAGCTAATACTTTTGTTATTGGGCTTGCTTTATTTATTAAATCCATTTGGGCTGACACTTTTGTTATTGAGCTTGCTTTATTTATTAATCCATTTGGGCTGACATTCTCATTATTGGGCTTGCTTTATTGGAGTCGTCGAAACGACGACGTTTTAAACAAGCGTGATTGCTCGCGCGATGCTGCGGGACGTTAATTTTTTTTTTGCTTGTTTATTTTTTCGGTCTCATGTTTAATACTTTGTTTTTTTTTCTTATTTGGGCCTCATGTTTAAATGTTTTTTTTTTTTTTTGCTATTTGGTTTTTTTTAATATAATTTAATGAGATTTGGGTAAATATGTGTTAAGCATGATTGCTCGCGCGTTGATGCGAGGCGTTAATTTTTTTTATTTTTTATTTTGTGCGGGTTTATTTTTCCGGTCTCATGTTTAATAGTTTTTTTTATATGGGCTTATGTGTTAGGTCCATGTCGCGGATATTTTTTGATCTGAATAAATAAGTACTTCTGTAATTTTGTTTTCTATTTTGTACCGGTGATTTTTTTAAAAGTTGCCTAGTTAAAGAAAAAGAAAAAAAAAAGTCAAATGGGCCGGCCCAAAGGGGGAGCCCGATGGGCCGGTTACTGTAGCAAGTATGTCAAAACAACGTAGTTTTAACCGAAACATAGTATATATATACAAGCATAGTTGCCCGCGCGTTGTTGCGGGGCGGTGTTTCTTTTATTACAGATGTGGGTGCTTTTTTTTAAAATTTGTATGGTAAGATTTCAAAGTTTTATAAGTGTGGTTTGCGTGTGCTAATTTTTTAAAAATTATATGGTTAAAGGATGTTTTTTTGGGTATTTGAGTTCTTTTTAATATAATTTTATAAGATTTGGGTAAATATGTGTTAACCATGATTGCCCGCGCGTTGATGCGGGCCGTTAAATTTTTTATTTTGGTTTTTTTTGTATTTTGTGCGGCTTTATTTTTCCGGTCTCATGTTTAATATTATTTTTTTATATGAGTTTATGTGTTGGCGTCACGTCGTGGGTATTTTTTGATCTGAATAAGTCAATACTTTTGTAATTTTTTTTTCTTATTTTGCGCCAAGCAAAAAAAAAATTTATTATTATTTTTGTGCAATAGTTTCTTTTTTTATATGGGCTTATGTGTTTGGTCTCATGTCGCGGATATTTTTTGATCTAAATAAATAAGTACTTTTGTAATTTTGTTTCTTATTTTGTGGCGAGCAATTTTTTTAAAAGTTGCCTAGTTAAAAAAAAAGAAAATAAAAAAAAAGTGTCAAATGGGCCGGCCCAAAGTAGGAGCCCAATGGGCCGGTTACTGTAGCACCACTGTAGCAAACTATGTCAAAACGACATAGTTTTATTCCACACATAGTATATGTATATAATGTCAATTGAGTATTATAGTAATTGTGGTTATAACCACCAACCAAATTCAGTTATTTTTAGTTATTCCCCGACCATCACAATGGTTAGTAAAAGACACACTTTTTGGGTTTTTGGCGGGAAATTATGTTGTTATGCTCTATCCCTTGACCCTGCAAGGGGGTGCGGCCTCATTCACCATCGCGTCTTTGTCGTAGGTATCAAGCTAACTAGAACGAGTGTGCACTTTGCACATCATAACTCGTCTTGAGCTAGACTTGTATAAGGCCGTTGGTCTCAAGTAAAACACAATCATATAAAATAATTGATAACACTAATATTACCAAAATATGGCCTACAACCCAAAATGGTTGTGGGTTCAAGTCATGCTTAAGACATGTAAAGATGAATTGGTTGTAATTATATTGTGAGATAGTTGTCGTTAAAAAAAAGCCTACAAAAGTTGTGGCCTTCAGAACTCGCAAGACTAAAAACAATGCAGCAGTTTTCATAGGTTTATATGAACTTTAGATGATCTCAATCCTTACCTTTATGGCAACAGTCCACGAATAAAAAGAATTTACCCCGCGTTAGTTGTAATTTGTGAATAAACGAAAGTTGTTTCTCTTATTATTGGTCTAATGCTTTTGAGCTTCTTGCAGTAGAGTTTATGCGAACTTAAAACTAGAATGCGTCTCAAAATAATTTATGAAAGCTTTTCTAACATTGACTCAATCGAATAGTATGATGTTGTGGTGCTAGAAATCCAACAAACGTTCAACAGACCAAGCCACCTAGCTGAAAGGTCAAGCCATACCCGGAGCCTGAAACAGAGACCTGCTAATCAGCACCCAAAAATTTAGAAACCACATGGAGCTCAAGTTTGGTTCTCTAATCATGACGCATTTAGACACAACCTGAAATCAGTCGGACCCAAGTTCTGATAATCATTACTTGTTCAATACAAACTTTATTGCCTTTTAGTCGCGCCATTTACATGAGGGTAATAAATTGCCCCCTGCAACCCTAGCCCAGATTACAAAACTACCTGTTTTATGCACACTTTGCTACAAGTTTTGACCATTTATACCATCTAAAACTGCACACGAAATTTAAAATCGGGCAGCAATTACACGAACCGCTATTTCATTCCGGGGCTGTGTACTTGATAATCTCTCTCACGTATCTCTAACATAAGAGAGAGCCATTTCAAGACGCTCGACACAATCTTCCATCTTCTCTGAGCTTTACCAATGGTAGAATGGGGAAACAAAAACCCATCAACTGCACACTGTAAATCTACCTGTGAAGATGAGCCAAAGTACCGCATATCCTCATCAACATCGTGAGTCTTTAACTGCTCGGGGTCACACATCAAGGTGTTTGATACTTGAGAATGTAATTCCAATGGTTGATCAAAGTCCATGCTGTTTAATCCATATTCATCCAAGTTATTGATGCCTCCTGTTGGATAGATTGATGGCATAACGTCTGGAGATGATGCACTCATTTGTGGGTAATCAAATCGGCCTTTCTTATGGATTTCTATTAGTTTGGTGCTTTCGGGATCTGCTGTTACGATTTGAGTATTTAAGGGGTAGATATCTTCAGAGATAGAGCAGGTGCCTGTTCTAAGAGAATATTCATCGTCATAGGAAACAATGTCTTCCTGATGTTGAAAAGCAGATATCACCAATTTATGCGCTTCAGCCTGAGTGCGCAATTTTGGTGTACCCGTTAGTGATTATACTAGATGTGTCCAAATGGTCAGGGGCTCAGGGCAGGTGGTTCAGGGTCACCCAGAAACCTTTTAGTCCAAGATTTTACTTTTTTTTACATAAGTAGTGTGTTAGAGATACTTGAAAGACCGTGCTAATTTAAAAATAATCAGGCCCTTTTCAATAAAAATAGGTCAAGAGATATTTTGCATTGGGACTACACTTTAGGCAAATTTTAATCCATTTGACCTCCTGCTTTTTTTCTAGCTACTTTTTCCGAATCGGCCCATCCATAAGCGAGTAGGTCAACGCAGTTTCCCACCTCTAAAATTAATTAAAGAGAAAAAAGGCAAAGTGAATGTGAGCGGGAAATCATCTTGTATTAAATTACCAATATACGCAACCATCTTCTGATGTGTCGCTCTAGTATTTCCCTGTTACTTATAGCTAATGATAGAGAGGTGCATTATAACACATTATGAGAAAAGAAATCTGTTTTGAATATAGAGAGAAACCTTACCCATTGAGTTTGAGAGAGGTTCTCAGCAACGATGTACTTGCGGTTTGACAGAAGTCCAAGGACTTGTCCCACAACATTAAACACAACGCCATCTCTGTTGACAGATGGAGGACAGTTTACAAATTACAACTTCTTATCATTCAACCATCAGACGAATGCTCTCTTGGCATAGATCCACAGTCACATCCCCATTTTAGTAGACATTACTCTCAGGACCCAACGGGATCTGCAGTGTGCTCAATGTAAATACATAACAAACACATTAAAAAAACAAACGCAGTTACAGTTTGGATGCCTCGATGGGTGGGATTGTTTAACAAGTCAATAGACAGATGCTCCGTATATAATATAACTCGGAACTGGTGTCTCTCGGTTTAGACACCAACATTATCTCTTTTTTTTCTCTGAGTGAATAGGATCACATTAGTTTTATCATTAAGGAGACAAGACATCCTAGTGATGCACATATAAGATGTGCACACACATTTGTATAATATACTACGTAGATTCAACATAGAAAAATTCGCATGCTGCCTAACAGCAGTGGTGTGAAATTCAGATACTAATCAGATACATAATTGAAATTACAGACCAGTAAAATACAACAAAAGTGCAGCAACATCTTACATTTCGAAGCCTTGTTGGGTCCAAGTAAGAAAGAGCCAAGAAATCTTTCACTGTCTTGATCTTTTCCTTATTCAACCGCTTGTGGAAAGCTCCCTCTTTTCCAATTTTCTCCAGTCTCCATACCTCATCAGAGAGATACGGCGGGTGATGCTTCTTGTATACTGAAATCAGACGGGAGATAATTCTATTGGATTCTATTCAAAAAGTTGGACGGACAAAATTTTGACATATATCTCATCACCCTTTAAAACAAAAACTTACCTTCATAGCCACATAGGGAAACACAGAATTACGTCAAAGCAGTTTAACATAATAAATGATACTCCAATGCAATTAACATGAGCAAAAGGAGGATGTAGCTACATACTGCGTTATGTCCATTAAAGATATATTTACCATAGTTGCCGTTCAAAAGAAGATATATTTACCAAAATATACTATGTTCAAATATGTGAAACTAGACGTAGCTATATACCAATCCCTGCCCCGGAAAACTTGAAAATAGAATTTAAACCTTTATAAAATGTATCTTGCAGACACATGATTTATCGGTAGAAACTCAGGAAAAGACTAACAACATCCAAGTTCATGCACATGATATATAATTAAACGTAGCACATACATTCACCACGATGATCCCTGACGACGAACGATTCTGACTTTGCTTCTCTCACTCTGTCTCCATCACAACTATCTATAATCCGTGCTCCCAGCCTGAACTTGCGACTCCTTGTCCAGCTGGAATTATCTCTAAAGGAAAGATCACCCACAAGTCCAATACCTTCTCTGAGGTTCAATAATGGATTCCCAGTAAGTATAGGTTTCTTCCCTTGTCTCTCTCTAACAATATTATTATTAAACTCATCAAGACTCCAATCGTTTCCTTCATTGCTATCAAAGTCTCCTTCAAGAACCACAATTTCCACTGTTGCTGATGCTTCGAGTCCAGTTGAAACTGTTTTTCCAGTACAAGCATCAATTAAAGCTACTTTTAATGTATTACAGTCTCCACCTTCAATACGGGTCCCGGTAAAAACTGGGAGAGAGAGATTACTTAGGAATTGTAATTGCAGCCTTCTTGGTATAGAAATATCTTTGTCGTTTGTATAGTCCCTATGTGGAGAGGATATATTGGCCTTAGCTATGGTTACTAATCATATGAAAATATAATAAATAATATTTCCATTAGGCACAGGCGAACACCTTACCAGTTCATGGAAGCTATATGTCTTTCCATAGCTGATTGGACTTCCTCTTTCACCTACAGACTCGATACCATCAATAATACTATCAATAAAAGGATAATACATGATTAAAAAGATTAAGTTTAAGTCAGCAAAGGTAACAGAATGCAATGTCGAAAACGAATTTATCCACGTATAAAAAAAAAGTATACCTATCTGGAAAACATTGTATCTGCTATTATATCAAAGGCACATAGGTGCTTACATGAGATCAATTGGATTTAAAATAAAATTCTCATTCTAAATCAATTAAAACCTTTGAGTTTACAAAAACAGATACTCAGTCACCAATGTTTTTTACAATTGTCAAATGTTGTATAACGCTAGACCAGCAAACTGATCGTGCCATTTCTTAAATATACACATCCACTAACTAACAAATTATACAAGTCCAAGTTTGATCTTCAAACCATAAAAGTCAAGGTAGAACGCCTTTATTAACACTTTTGCGTGTTTGGGGCTTTCGGAAGGTTGGGACTTGGGAATGGAAATGGTTCTAAATCCTAAATGAATGTCAAATTATTAAGTTACAGGTAACCATATATTCCCCTAAGATTCCGGGAAATGAAACTCATATTTCCACACTAACTCCTTCCGGCTCTGTCTCCATATCTCAACTTCTTTTGTCTCCATCGACCATCGTATCAACCAAAACATTATCAACGAACCAACTAATACGAATACCGCTTATTATTCCCATTTTCATTCTTGTTTCAGTTACCATTCTTTTAAGTAACTGGCCACGTCATTGATAGTTTACATATATTCATTCTAAATATCAATTAAAATAGTAACCACTAATGGCGTGTTTTAGACCATGTAACAACCTAGCACCATCCACTTAAACTTAAACTAGGGCTGTAAACGAACAGGATGAACACGAAAGGAGTCTTGTTCATGTTCGTTCGTTTAATTTTAACCGGACAAATGAACATACACGAACTTTTAAACAAACAAATTTACTTGTTCATGTTCGTTCATTAAGAAATGAGGTTGTTCGTGTTTGTTTATGTTTGTTCATTAAGAGAATAAACGAACATAAATATACGTATGAAGGAAAACAAAAAAATATACAAAAGATTGTGTCTTATGTGTGTTCATTTGTTTGAGTATACCAAATGTTTAAAGTACTTGTATACAATACGATATACGTCCATAGACAAATAAACGAACATAAATAAACATATTAACGAACGAATAATCGGACGTTCAGGAACATAAATGAACAAATGAGACTTTTGTTCATGTTGGTTCATTTAACTAAACGGACATAAAATCTTGTTCATGTTAGTTCATTTAACAAATAAACACACGTAAACGAACTTTTTACCGCTACGGCCTTAACTTAAACAGTTAAATAAATGAAAAATATAACGAGAGAGGAAGACATACAACTTTGCGGACTAAGGGCTCCAAAATGGGCTCGACGTACTTACTGAATTTTCTGAAATTCATCACCTCAAGCACCACACTGAAAGAATCACAAAAGTAAGAAGACAATAACACCTAACCTAAATTATGCTAAAAATCAATCAATATATTATTAGTAAGATTATAATTAACATGCAACACACTAGCTGGTTACTTCTCAAAAAAATAGTTAATAAAGTTAGTTCGTCAGACACTAAATAAATACAAAAAAGAGAAAGAAAACAAAAAAATTACTTTCTAAAAGAAGGACGTTTACGATGGCCAGCGGCGTCAGAAGGCGACGAGGAAGACGGCTGGTCTGGCGGAGGAGAGAGTTTCTTCTGCGACATAATAACTCTTGCCACCAGCAAACAAACAGTTTTGAGATTTAAAAAGAAAAAGAAAAAAATTGTTAGTACTTCGCAACTAAAAATGGATGTAGACGAAATGTGGTGGGGTGGGTCTACTAGTTAATACTAAAACCGCGTGGTCCCACTAGAACGAACGCGCTTGTTGTTGGAAGGGAACCCCACACAAGGTGGTACTAATCCATTTTCTTCTTTTCTTTCCATAGTTTTTAGGGGTGTTTGTTTCGGCTTATACGTGGGCCTATGAGTTTATTTGATTTCCGATTATATAAGCTTTAATTTTCTGTTTTATATCAGGGTATGTTTGGTAAAAACAAGGTTATAAATAGCGTGAAGCTTGGCGTAGCGACATAGCTAAATCTTAAGCTTTAGCGTGAGGCGTAGCGACATGGCGTTTTTAAGGCGACAAAAAATATTTATAGATTATATCATAGTTTAGAATAATATTAGTAGTACATATTATTAAATTCAAGCATCAATCCAAAATATTAGTAAATCCAACCATAAATCTTAAATTTTAGAAAATCCTTTAAACACTTCAAAAAAACTCGTCACGCTATGCGCTATAGCGCGCTTTATCACGCTATATGACGCTATATTGCACGTCACGCCTAGAGACGACGTCTTGACCTGTTTCGTAACGTGAAGGCCACACTTCGCGCTATGGCGCCACTATGGCGCCGCTATAGTGCGCTATTTAGAACCCTGGGTAAAAGTAATTGTTGCTGGAGTTGTAGATGAAAATGATGATGGAGATTATAAAAAGAGATTATTTTTATAAGCTGCATGAAGTAGCATTTGATTTTAAGAGATTATGAAAGATTTTTTTTTTATAAACTCTTATAATTTTGTCTACCAAACGAAGCTTATATTTTAAGTAGCTTATTTTTCAAAAAAATAAGTATAATCTTTTGACAATCTTGTGTACCAAACATGCCCTGAGACTTATGATTTATATAAGTTTATCATATCGTAAAAAACTTATATAGGCTCACAAGTCTCAAAATAAGCCGAAAAATTAAAGCTTATGTTATATAAGCCGAAATCAAATAAGCTCATAAATACATATATAAGCCGAAACAAACACCCCTTTACCATTCGTTTCTCTTTACATTTTTTTAATTAGACATATTATACAAGTAGTAAACACGAGTAAACACAACGGATAGATTGGTCATGTATAGCATACAATTAATTAACATAAAACAATAACAAACCTTTTTTACCTTTTCTTGTGGTTATTAAAGATCAAACGAAAACACCTTTGGTTTTGAGCTCTTGAAATCAAACCACTTTTATGAAACAATATAAGATACTAAAGCAAGAATCCTCTATAGTTTCAGACACACGTTTATTAGCAATTCAATTAGAATGTTAGTTCTTGATAAACGATAAGCAAAACAATTACTTGGATCTTAAACCAAAATCGAATCCCTTCACTTAGGGGATTTCGATTGGCAATAGATGGAGAAGAGAAGAATAGAAGATTTGCTTTGCTTAAGGTTTCTAAAGGATGCAAATAATGAATAATGGGATTCATTATATAGGCATGGAAACTTGGCTTGCAAGCAAAGCAATCCCAATCCTTTAGGGATTCCAAAACCGGTCGAACCTCCTTAAGGAGGAGGTTTCTAGATTCTTTCCTTCTCTCGATATTACACTTAAGTCCTTTTCTTTAATAACTAACAACCGTTAGTTAATTCCCGTTAAACAACTATTTAGTTAATGACCGTTATAGCTTATCGTTTAAATAATAATTAATATAATACTTTTTATGTATTAATTACATTATAAATTAAATCTAAACGTAATGTGTGCGACCCCATAGGCTCACGTATTTTCCGGACATATATTATTTGTGATATGGACATATCCCAACAGCTCGACATGTCTCAAATAATATAATAACATTGGTAAGCATCTAGCAACACGTCAATGCTCCCAAAAATACCTGAGTGTAGTTTCATAAAGTTTCAGTTAATTGATTTAATCATTTATCATCCCTTTGTTTCTGATACCGTGTTAAAAATTGATATGGATCTATGTCATTCCGTTAATTAACGATTCTGTTTCTCGTTACAATTAATTAATCAAGATTACCAAAATTTATCGAGACATTTCTAGATTAACTTTGGGTGCGACCACACAAACATCTTATTAATCCAACGAGGGGCCTAGTGGCATCATTCTTCAAAAGCTAGTTGACGGAACAAATTCTATATTGAATACACGTGTTAGTCATGTGCTTCTCAACACTTGTGAAAATAGTCCTTATAACTACCTTATTAAGGATATTGTTAAACTATAACAAGAAATGTTATCCACACATGCAATACATGCTTGCATCTCAAGTCCAAGGATTAGCAAAAAAAATCACTTACAAGATTTACTTATGACACATATTTATAAAGTGATATCTTGTTAGTTGGGGTTGTCCGATATATAAACTTGTGAATAGCATGTGAGTTTGGCGGACACATCCGTTAACATTCAAAGAATATTATCAATCACTCATATTTGTCTTAATTCAACCATACTCATGTATTGTTGATCGACAATGGACATATTTAGAATAACAAAAATTATTCACGAATTAAACATGCAAATATAAGACACAATTAATATTAAATAAAAACAAGCATACCAAGTACTTTAATTTACTATAAAAATAATAATTATTTAACATCCCTTATCCAAATACTAAATAGATCAATGCATGATTATTTTAGTTGAAGAATCATGCCTAAAGTCATATGGATAAGGCATAGATTTCATAAAAATCAACTAGATTATGATCTATGGAATTTTGAGAATACTTATATCAAATTCACAATAGTGAAGTCTTTTGAACATATACAATGATTGTCCTTTTATACGTATGTACTCAATTACAAGTATCACAATATGAGTGTTGCTATCGTACATTCCAAAGGATGTGAGAATCCAGCAAAACACCTTATTAAAGATAATCATCTTTAACAGCTTCTCAAACTATAAAGCATTCTTATTATTTTAATATTTATTGCAACAATTCTCTCGACCGAGCACGACTAGTCAACATGGTCATCATCAATGATGAAATCTTACCACGACTAGAATTGAGTATCATCTCAAATAAACTAACATCATTGTCTAGTAACAACACTATGATTTTATTATAATCCGTAAACCAAGAACATTTCTTTGGTAATGTTTGGTGCCTTTCTAAACTCTAGGTTGTTGCCAATGATAATTGCATCATAATGATCACATAGAATATTCATTACTGAGAACGGTTCCAAGTCCAACAATGATTTTTCTATTGCAAACATTTCCTACCAGAATGTTTGTATCAACAATCATGTTTGTATCAACAATCATCTATATGATTCTCTTAGATGTCATTGCTGTCAACTCACCTTTTACTTATAGAAGTGTTACAATTCACCCTATACACAATATGATTTACATGATGAATCCCTCAGTTAGACTTCAATTCATGTCAACTCTCATCAAGTGGGATATATCCATTGAGACTTGCTAAATGACATGTCATGTTGTGTTGGATTTATTAACCGCATATTCTTATTTTAATAAACATATATTCCAAGGTTGTGTGTTTAATTTCCTAAATCTTTTAGATGAAGCTTCATTCCAAGCTAAAGATTAACATCTAGCTTAGATGGAATGTTGCTTTCCATATGTTATACAACATATGTGATTTAATGAAAACAAACATAATACTCTCACTAGCTTTTAGGTGTACTCACGAGTTATCTTAGTTCTAATTAAAATCAAAACATAGATTTAATAATTAGACTTAAGATTCATCTTTTAAATGCATGCATTAATCCACATTTGGATTCTTGCATTATGTATACTACATAAAGATTATTTGAATTTATAAACCTTTTGATTACACACCGTTCTCGCAAAGATAATCATTCAAGAAAAAGTTTAAATATTTCATTGTTATATTTCATCTTTATGAAAACTAGTATGGCAATAAATCATCTTTATATAATTAATGCGAGAAATTTAATCATAGTCAAATCCTTGAGTAATGATTAAAATTCTGCCACATGGCGTGCATTGAACATGTGTACAATATTTTCATTACGAGTCTTCCTTTTAAAGAAACTCATATTTACCTCACAGTCTAACCGTTTGGTTAAAGTTCAATCAAGTTTTTAAAAATTGATTATCTTCCATCAAGGGCGGAGCCAACATTTTTAGTTAAGGGGGGCCGAATTTTTTTAGCAATAACAATAACGACAAACATCGATAAATCTTATAAAGAAACCGAAAGTAAACAATGTGACTAATAATTTTAGTTATCACCAAAAGTAAACAATAATACACATACACTAACTTTTGGTTACTTGTTTTTCACTCGTACACAATTTCACATCAATATATGACTCTGAATATACTAATCTGTATACCAAAGTTATTAAACTTTAAAGATAACGTAGACAATAAATCTAAGACGCTATAAAATACATGTTAGAAATGTTCTCGAAATCAGGAGTTATTCTAAGATCAAGAGAACATAATTTAAAGAACTAACATACCCAATTGGTCGAAAACTTTTATAAGAATAAATAAACTATGCGTAAATTATGTTTTCTACTCATAGAAGGATTACGAAAAAAACTTTTAAAGGAAATAAAAGTAACAAGTAAAAATGAGAAAAATATTAGTTATGGTTTAAAACAAAATTACCTCACGTGAGTGTCTCATAGATATAAGACTACACAACAAAAGCCAAAGTACTTTATTTTGTTTCTCTCTCTTAATTATTTCGTCTTTCCTGGCTCGCCATGTTCTTTCTTATTGAGCTTCAAATTCATCCTATTTTTAATTTTTTTTGCATGTATACAAATCAGAAAAATATGCCCCTTGTTTGTGTGATGTCGCCCTGTCAGGCCTGAATTCTTCCATTTACAGATCTAATTCTTCATATTTTTATTTCTATTCCAAAGTTACAAGCTGGGCTAGTTGGGTAGGTTGGGGGTGACCGAGCACCCGCTAGCCACCCCATTGGCTCCACCCCTGTCTTCCATGACTTGCATCTAATCATTCATAGATTTGATTCAATCATCAAATTCAAGATTCAACAATGCATCTCTATAGTTAGTAAGTTCACCATGATCCTCTAACTTATATTTCTCAACATTAATATAAAAATATATCATTCAAGTGCTAGAGTTATCCTTGCGGATCTATGAATGTGAGTTTTATCATTATAAGGTTCAACATTTTCATGTTCATCCTCATTATGACATTCACTAGTGTGTTTATAAGGTTGTGTATTTTGTTATTGTATTTCTTTAAGATTTACTGGTCCTCCCACTTGCTTTTTGTAATTATAGACTATTCTTAATATTACTTAACATGTTGGATAACAATAGATTGCTCTCATTTGGGACATTACAAAATACATTGACAGATTTTTATTCTAGTTTGTTAATAACACGCTTCATAGGGCATTTGACAAATTCAAAACTATTAAGACATAATGTGAGTCATCACATTCCATAAGTTGATCGTGTCTTAGTTACCTTCCAGGTCGAAGCCATATAGTAAGTATATACACGATATACTTAATTTTCAAACCTTGACAGATTCGAGGTAAAGTATTTCAAGTTATCAAAATCAAACAATACCAATAGAATTTTATTTAACACTCGAGACATACCATAAACATGTGATTCTATAAGTATTGATATTGTGAGACTATACCATAATATCTTAAATAACTTCATACTCATTAGGTTACATACTTATTAATTGTGTCAAACCAAATTGAATATATAGTATTTAAAAATATATTGCATGCTATAATGTATACATCTTTAGCTAGTTCAAGAACTCTATGTACATATCTTTACAATATGATATTTATGTTAACTATACGTTATTTAGCCTTTGAACAATTCAAGGACTTCATGTTCATATCCTAACTATAAGACATAACAAATTAACTACTTACTTTATGTTATGAGTCTTTTAACAATTAAAGGACTTCATGTTTGTGGCTTTACATGAGACATAAACATACTTAACTAAAGTAGTTATGAACGCATACTCTTGGCTTCAATAGTAATTTCAAGTTAATTGATTACTTCATTATTTATGACATTCCAAGAAAACATAAACATATTAGTTGAAGTAGCTTGTTATTCATATCTTGACATTTTCTAAATAGGGCAACATACATTTTATGTGTATAAGTCCTAGTATAATATTAGTTTCTTACCTTGCGGTCAAGAGAAACCATTAATCATATTGTCATGTGTTGTACCTTGCACACATTTAAGATTTCTCCCACTTGTGCATGGTACAACATCATGCATGTAGACAATCTACACGACATTCATTTGATTGTATGATTAATATGATAGAGTCACATATAGTCATATAAGTAGTAAAAATAGAACCATATAGATTAATAAGGAATCATGCATAATTATTATATAGTTAACACTTCAAGAAGTAATTGTCTTATAAAATAAAATGGAATGATCTTTAAAACTATATTTGTTCATATTTTGAAAGTAATTTATTATTTCAAGACAATCTAGAAACAATATGGGTTATTAACAAGGTAATCAAGCTTGTAGCTCCCACTGAATCAGACAACATTACATAAATGTCCCTTTCAGTAGTAAAACATAATGCTCCCACTGGATTTGACAACATTACAAGTGTTACATCACCAGTGAAAAGCAAATATCGATTTATTTACTTTCCTACTCACTTTGAATGCCTACAAGTAACAATTATTTAGGTAGAAAAGCACCAAATCGATTTTATTTACATTCCTATCACTTTGAATGCCCACAAGTAAACAATTATTTAGGTATTATAACCGTGTAAATATATCGAATTCTAAACCATGTAGACGAGGAACTAGCTCTCATGCTTTCATTAACTTGAAAATTGGCATGTAGTTTCTTCTATACAGGCCTACCATTCCACAAGGGTGTTTAGCGCCTTTATTGGGTTAATACTTAACAACTAGGTGAAATCAAGCTAATTATTTTAATCATGATAAGCAAACAAAACACTTGTTTTGATCTTATCAATTCAAGCCTTATACAAGGGGTATCGATTTGCTTGCCTAAAGTTTTCTAAGAGAATTATTTGTTTTAAAGATTTCAAAACTGAACTAGGGTAATGAGATCTATTTGAAAGAATAAGTTGTGCAATTTTATTTAACTGTGTAAGTTTGCTATGAGTTTGATTAGAATTATAATAATTTGTAGGATAGTGATTTACCAAACACATACCAATTTACTTGTGATTCTAGAGAGAGAGAGAAAGCTAGAGAGAGATGAATAGGAGAATACATAAAAAACACACACTTGTATTATGTGAGAAATGATTCAACCAACACCCTCTCTATGTGTGGAGATGGTTATTATACATGGGTTCGATTGGGCTTTCCATGGGCCGGCCCGGTTAGCTTGCTAACTAATACATTCGTGGACTATGAGCTAAGACTGTGAATATGTGGAGTGACCGAGTCTTTTCTAGAATCCTAACTATCTCCCCCTAAGGGAGGTCACTCCAGATTACAAGTATCTTAAACTTAGCATTCTATGAATGTTCTTCAATCTTGCTCGTAGTCTTGAATCTTGATCTTTATCTGGTATCTTTTTGTAGTGTTCCTTGATCTTTAAGTTTGAGCTTGTTCCATGATGTTTGATAAACTTATGATCTTGAGCCTTTATCACTTATCTTGAGATCATAAATCTTTTATCATCACTTGATCATCTTTGTGATACTTTGCCTTCTTACGATCTTGTGTCGCTGGACCAACATGCTCATACTTTATGCTATCTTGAAAGCCGACTAACAATCTCCCTTGATAATTTTTGGCTTGAACACTTTTTGTCTTTGAGGAAGATGTTGAATATCAGAGTAGCGAAAGTCTTTATCTTTGTTTGATCTTGAGCTTTTTTTGATTTCTTGAAACTTTAAGTCATGAGTATGAGCATGCGGTTATGAATCTGGCTCAGCTGGAATGAGGACTTTCCACCATCGTTTAAACTTGCATTTAAGGGTTAGTTAAAAACAATTAAAATGGAGGAATATGGCTTTGTCATTCGTCGAAGTTCGGTTGCGATAACCTTTGGTTCCCCATTTTACAATATAACTACTGTACCTGTGATTGGGTAGATTCAAAGAGTCTCCTTGACAGGGTTTCAGTTGTACTAGCTTGTTCTCATTACCAGAACGTCTCAAAGCAGACAACACGATACGAGTGAATCATTTAGTTACTATCTGACTGATTGAGTTGCCAATTCATAGACTGGACCAAAATCTATATTCAGTTGACACAAGCTTGATTCATATAGAATCTCGCAAGTCACCTACCGCAGTGCTGTTTGATGTTGACACTGGAAGGATTTCCATTCGTCATTGTGAAACTAAAGAGTATCACTCTGAATGTTCTGGCAATATCCTAAGGATAATGTGTAGGACTCTTAGATATCACTTGTGTTCTTTGTTTGTGAACAACAAGTATATTTTGGAATTGTGTGACAATCTGTATTTTACAGGTCATTATACGTTAATAAACTCAAAACTATTTACTTTGAGCATTTACATGTTTGCTTTTACGCGTAACCGATAAGCTAAATCGCGTAAACTAAAAAACAACTTTAAACGTAAACCGACATTAAACAAATATAAGTTTACGTCAAATACGTGTTATATGACTTATACATCACATTTTATTTTACATGTTTTACGTAAACACTCATATTTAACCTAAAACCGGGAAGTGACCCCACAAACCGTGAAAAACATCTTTAGACGTACAACAACTCTAGACTACGCTTAGTCTACTTATAATAATATATTAATATACTTACGGATTCATTTCATGAGTTACATGCACTTCATTTCATTATTTTTACGTAAACTAGTAACTTGCGTATTTTGTGCATGCATGTAAATATATACTACCACCTTTCAAACAAATACTTACACTACATCTTCTAGAAGCAATAAGCTAAATTTGAAAAATGATTTCCCTCCCCCTCTACCCTTGTTCGTCCGCCCTATATATGTTAGATGTATAATTGATTTTGTATTAGCTGTATAATTGATTTTGATTGATTATGATTAGTCAATCATTAGTTGTAGGATTAGGATATTCCTACTCATCATTACATGTACATTAGTAGTTATCTTGGGCTCAAACCCAATCTTTGTATGCTATATATACTGTATGATTTGTGGAGAAATACAAGGCACAGAAAATCATTATCCAATATCATTCTTACATGGTATCAAGCCTAAACTAAAACACCGATCCTACAAACCCTATTTTTTCCAGCCTTCTTTTACAATCGTACAAGGTCACATAATTTTGTGGTTAAGTCGTGCTTTAGGTCACGATAATTGTTGGTTAAAGTCGTGCTCCAGGTCACACATAATTGTTGGTTTTACGTTTGTGCTCAGGTCACAACATTCTTTTCTTGTTCACTGTTGATACATACCATCTCCAAAACCTAAAAACCCTTCACGTTTTGTTTTATTATTTTTAATACCTTGTTTCCACGCTACTGTTTCAACAACATATCCACTGAACCCTACGTTCCCTATTCGACACGGTAACCAAAATTCTACCACCAAACCCTAACTTCAAAACCTTGAACAATGACTGGTCCTGACAGCACATTGCTCCCTACTCCTCTATCCAAAAAACTCTCCTAGGTTACCCATCACCACCTTCTTACGAGGGTCCCGGTCAAGCTTGATCTTGAAAATTGGAATTTTAGGTCTTGGGAGTTTTTCTTTGAAGAATTGTGTGCTAGTTATGAGGTTGACAAATACCTTTGTAGTCCCATTAACGAAACAAGTGCATTAGCACCACTCACACCTGAAGAAACCAAAGTTGATAAGATTGTGCTTTCTTGGATACTTTTCACTCTTTCTGATTCTCTTCGTGCTAGGATTGTTGTGGCACGCCCTAAGTCTGCTAAGGAAGCATGGAACCTTATCTCCGATATTGTCAAGGATAATAAGAGATCTCGCACTAATACATTGAAGGCCGAGTTACGTTCTATTAAGCTTGGGGATCAAAGCATGGAATCTTATTATCAAAAAATTTATTCCATTGTTAACATCCTCACTAGTCTTGACGCTCGTATTAATGAAGAAGATGTGGTTCACTATGCCTTTGAGGGTCTCCCGGATACATACAACCTAGTTTGTGGCTACATGTATTGGAAGGACACCTTTCCCGATCTCAAAGTGGTGCGCTCCTTGTTAATCGCCGAAGAGATAAGATTAAAGTTAAAGGTGCTTGCTTTGCCCGTGGATTCTTCATCTCCTATGGTTCTTGTGGCGGAAACAAACACTAATTCACGTTCTTCCACGTCTCAAGGTAAGTCTTGGAAGCCTTGTTTCAATTTTGCTAAGGGGTCTTGTCGTTTTGGTGATTCGTGTCGATATGTTCATGATGCCAATGCTCGTGTGAGTAATGCTAATAGTGGGTTTAATAAAGGCCGTGGGACTAGTAAGAATATGACTAATGATCTCTTAACTAAGTTACTAGCACAATCGGGTCGTCCGGGGATGAATGTGGCTATGTCAAATAATGGTACCAATGTCACTTTGCCGAATCATGCTACTGTTACCCCAACTGTTACTGGACCGAATATTGCTTCTAATGTTCCCACCGCACCACATGCTTTTTAAGCTAGCCCAGGTACATCTCTTGGGCCAAACTCTACACCTCCACCTGGGTTTCCCCCACTGGCCCAAGCCCATATCCCATATTATGGTTACACAACCGCTAGTACCCCAACCCACTTAACTCCCCCTGCTGCTGGGCCGGTTCATACAACTATAGGCTCGGTTCTGTCATCTGGCGCAGTTAATACCTCGGGACAAGCCACGTTGTTACCTCAAGCATTTACTGCAGGGACTCTCCATGACCCTACTACTGGTGCATGGAATATGGATACAGGTGCCAGCTCTCACTTTAATAATTCTGTTACTAGTTTAAGTACTATTCTTAATTCGTGTATGTATTCGACTGTTTCGGTTGGTGACGGGCACTCCATTTCTGTCACTAACACTGGCCATAACATCTTTTTAACTCCTTTAAAATCTCTTAGACTTAATAATGTCCTCATCACACCACATATTGTCAAAAACTTGATTTTTGTTCGTCAATTTGTTCACGATAATGATTATACTATTGAATTTGACTCGTTTGGTTTCTCTGTTAAGGACTTCATGACGCGTCAGGTACTCCTCCGATGTGACAGCACCGGGGACCTCTATCCTGTCACGACCCCTTCTCCCATTCCAAGTGCATTTCTTGTCAGTCAACAAACGTGGCATCAGCGTCTTGGTCATCCAGGAAGTCTCGTTTCCAATAATGTTATTTCGTGTAATAAAGAAAAGCCTCCCGTTCTTTGCCATGCATGTCAACTTGGCAAACACGTGTGCCTTCCATTTGTCAGTTCTAGTACTACTGTTTCTTCTTGTTTTGAGATTGTCCATTCGGATGTATGGACTTCACCCATACTGAGTCTATCCGGTTTTAAATACTATGTTTTGTTATTGGATCATTACTCTCAGTTTGTTTGGGTGTTCCCTTTAATTCATAAGTCTAATATATTGTCTAAGTTTGTTTTGTTTCGTAACTACGTTCGCACTCAATTTAAGTGTGAAATTCGTTCTTTTCAGTGTGACCATGGTAGAGAATTCGACAACCGTAAACTCCATGACCTTTTTAACATTAATGGCATTTAATTTCGTTTTTCCTGCCCTAAAACATCACAACGAAATGGCAAGTCTGAACGCATGGTACGCACAATAAATAACCTTATCCGACTTTACTATTTCAAGCAAATCTCCTACCAACCTTTTGGGTTGAAGCCCTTAATATGGCCGTTCACCTTTTTAACATTTTACCTTCCACAGCAATTGGCAATGAAATTCCCTTTACCCGCCTATTTGGCACTCAACCTGACTATAGCCTTTGGCTGTTTATGCTATCCCCACTTATATCCTATACATAAGCTTGAACCTCGCGCTATACCCTTCATCTTTTGGGGACACGCATCAAGTCACCGTAGTTATCGATGTCTGGACTTAAACTCTAATAAAATTATTCTCTCAAGACATGTCACCTTTGATGAAACCGTCTTCTCGTATGGTTACACTAAACCTGCCTTGGTTCCATCTTACACTTTTTTAGACGAACCCGATATACCGACATCCTCCATTTCCGTTTCCAAACCCCCCTTAACTGTTACCGTAACCCCCAATCAAACTACCCCAACTAATGATGAGGCCCAAATCTCTAGCCCAACTACCCCTTGTATCCCATACCCTAAATAATGATGCGTTCCAAATATCTCCACAGGTGGCCCATTCACCTAATGTACCATCTATGCCCCAATCCCCTATTATCCATACTGTTGCGTCGGCTCATTCACCCACCACTGCTGGAACGGCCCAACAGACATCAGCCCACGTCACCTCACAATCTACCTCAGCCCAATCAGCTCCCAATATTACTCATCCTGCCATTATACCCGATCCACCAGTAAATCTAAATTCTACCTCGGTTCACTCTATGGTCACACGCTTCCGCGTCGGGTCTAATAAACCCACTCAACGTCTCAATTTTCATGTATCCTCTATATCTCCTTTACCTAAAACTTATCTTGATACGTTTCATGATTCTAATTGGCAAAATGCTTTGCGGGACGAATATGATGCTCTTATTAAGAATAGTACTTGGACTCTTGTCCCTCGACCATCGGACGCCAATGTTGTCCGCTGTGTGTGGCTTTTTCGACACAAGTTTTTAGCTGATGGTACGCTGAGTCACTACAAGGCTCGACTTGTGGCAAATGGTAGTACTCAATTGGAGGGTGTTGATGTTGATGAGACTTTTAGCCCAGTAGTTAAACCTGGGACTATACGTACAGTTCTTAGTTTAGCTGTTTCTCGACATTGGCCGATTCATCAACTGGATGTCAAGAATGCTTTTTTACATGGGGATTTAACTAAGACGGTTTATATGCATCAACCTCATGGGTTTTGGGATTCTACTCATCCTGATTATGTGTGCTTGCTTCAACGCTCTCTTTATGGGCTCAAGCAAGCTCCTCGAGCATGGTTTCAGCGGTTTGCTTCTTATATTACTCGTATGGGATTTCATCATAGTCGTTGCGACATATCTTTATTTATATACCGTTAGGGATTGGATACTACTTATTTGTTATTATATGTGACTTGACATCTAGTTGCTTTTAGTTCTTCTTTAGATTGTTTACAGAGGATTATTGTCCTTATAAATCAGGAGTTTGCTATGACAGATTTGGGTCCACTTAATTATTTTCTGGGTGTTTATGTCACCCGTGATTCTTTAGGTTTATTTTTATCTTAGCAGAAGTATGATGTTGATATTTTGGAGAAAGTCCATATGCTTAATTGTAATCCTAGTCGGACTCCCGTTGATACTGAGTCTAAACTAGGTGTCGGTGGTGATCCGGTATCTGATCTGACTTTGTATCGGAGTCTTGTAGGTTCTCTCTAGTATCTTACTTTTACTAGACCAGATATCTCTTATGCAGTTCAACAGCTTTATCTTCATATGCATGATCCTCGGGAGCCTCATCTCTTTGCTCTTAAGAGGATTTTGCGCTATGTTCAGGGTACTTTGAATTATGGTTTGCAATTATTTTCTTCATCTACCACAGATTTGGTTGCTTATTCTGATGTGGATTGGTTGGGTGTCCCACTACTCGGAGATCAACTTTCGGGTATTGAGTATTTCTTGGCAACAACTTGCTTTCTTGGTCCTCTAAGTGTCAGCCGACGCTTTCTCGTTCTAGTGCAGAGGCAGAGTACCATGGTGTTGCTAATGTTATTGCTAAGACTTGTTGGTTACACAATTTATTGCATGAGTTACATAATGAGTTACATACTCCTTTATCTTTCGCCACGCTTGTCTATTGTGATAATGTGAGTGCTGTTTATTTATCTTGTAATCTAATTCAACATCAGTGTACGAAGCACATTGAGATTCATATACATTTTATTCAGGATTTGGTTTCTACTGGTCAGGTTCGCGTACTCCATGTTCCTTTACGTTATCAGTTTGCAGACATTTTCACTAAAGGTTTACCTTCCGCTCTGTTTGAGGAATTTCGTACCAGTTTGAGCATTTGGTGTCCTCCCGCTCCAACTGCAGGGGAGTGTTAGCTGTATAATTGATTTTGTATTAGCTGTATAATTGATTTTGATTGAAAAAGTTTCGTCGAAAGACAACATCGCCGACATCCTCACCAAACCACTCAAACGTGAACCTTTTTAAGTGTAGGTCTAGGAATGATGAAACAAATCTCATAAACGTGTCATTCTCATAGTCTTGTTACTATTAAATACATTTCGATAAATCTCGACAACTTAATCATTTCATCCGAAATGTTTAAGCATTTTTAATTCGCGGAATGCACATTAAAATGTCACTCGTTGTTCATGTCTAAGTCGTTCACAAAAAAAAAAACCTTTATCACTACCTCTTTTATTTATAGATGGTTAATTAATCTTTCGTCCACTTTTCTGCTTGCCAACTTTTAAGGACAACCTCGTACCTCGTCGTGTGGATTGTTATTATGAACATTCACATACTCGAGATGAGCTACATAACTTCGGGATGAAGTCATAGTATGCTAACCGTCATCTGTCTACTGACATGTTCAAGCTCCCGTTTCGTATTTA